>JAKOGI010000017.1:10000-55000 GCA_029747015.1 Carnegiea gigantea | reverse complement strand
CCGCATAGCATGATGACTTTTAGCTCCCTGACTCCTGTGAGCTTCCTTTCACGTTAGATGATCTTATTAGTATCATAAACAAGCATCCAGTACTATTTACATTTTGCAGATGTATTATATTTTGCATGGTAAATGAACCATCTATGGTTGCATCTAAAGTGCTCTTGAGCATTTTAGTCAATGTTCTGGATTGGCAGCAAATAACACAAAGATAGTAATTGCTAGCATGAAACAAGAAGAGAAAGGCCAGCTACTCGGGATGACAGGTTTCTCTGAAGGTACTTCCACTCCAAAGTACCTTGAGTTTCCTTTTTTTTTGATCAGGAAAAGAATAGATATATTTCATTAACAAAAGATTGGATGCAAAGATAGCACCCTACAAAAGGCTATACACATCCCATATGCACAAAATCCACAAAATCTAAGAGATCAAGAGAAGAGTAACAAAAGATCCCTTTGTTCCAAAAATAGAGAACCTTGATGAAATAATCTTTAAAGCATTCGAGTGGCATCTCCATATCCTCAAAGACTCGTCTATTTCTTTCACGCCAAATGCTCCAAAAAATTGCATGAGGAAATAATCCAACAATCTTCTTCTTCGCTTTTCTACCAAAAAAGCCCTCCCATGCATAGAGGTGTTCCGAAATAGAATTGGACAAAACCCAAGAAACTCCCAAGCAACTAAAGGTTAGATCCCAAAGAGCTCTTGCAAAAGAGCAATGAAGCAATAAGTGGTTCACCGATTCTGCTGCAGCCTTGCATAACGGGCCCCAGTTCACCAAAATCTTACCCTTCTTTTGCAAATTATCGAAAGTCAAAATACTATCATGGGTAGCCTCCTAAACAAAAAAAGACACTCTAAATGGAGCCAGAGATTTCCAAATGATCTTCCATGGAAAACACATTCCCCATATTCAATGCAAAGGTGCAGAAGGCATAGAGGCAAGCCTCATATAATAAGACTTCAGAAGGCATAGAGGCAAGCCTCATATAATAAGACTTCACCGTGAAACTCCCTTTAGGATTGATATCCCATTTGACTGAATCAAGAGAGGATTGCCGATAAGAATCCCATTCAGCTTAATAAGCAAGCTTATAAGGGAGGCGTCATCCACTAAGGCATCACGAATAAAAATCGGTGACCAAATGCACGACCCCGACACATTGTCACAATAAGCAGCCACAGTAGCTTCTTTATTCTCCGCAAGAGTACAAAGAGACGGGAAAAAGTCTCTCAAAGGAGCACCTTCACACCAGCGGTCATGCCAAAATAAAATGGTAGAGCCAGTGCCCACCTCAAAAGAAAGATGAGGAAAAAATCTATCCCATCCTTTACAAATAAACCTCCAAAGGCTTACTCCATAGGGACCATTTGGTCTAGAGGGAAACCACCCAAGCCCCTCCTCACCATACTTAGTACAAATCATCCTCCTCCAAAGGTTAGTCTTCTCATTCATGAATCTCCATAGCCACTTACCAAGCAGAGCCTCCTTAAAGAGCTTCAGGTCTCTGACTCCCAACCCTCCTTCTGACATGGGAAGCTTAACAATATCCCATCTCACTAAATGATACTTGAAATCAGCACTGAAGGAGCCCCAAAGAAATTTCCTTTGAATGGCTTCCAAATGCTGAAATGGAACAAATGCGGAAAGACTCAGGAGTTGGTCAACAAAAAAACTGTCGTGCACTATGCAGGAAGAACACAACTGATGAATCCCATTCCATTCTGATGTCAATGGGCTACTAGGTGATACTCTAATTTCACGTAAGTTATAAAAGAGGACATCTAATGTAGAGATTTTCTTTGCAGGAAGGTGGAAAATAGAAGGAAAATTCCCTTGATCAGCTGGAAGCAATATGAAAGCCAAAAAAATAAGGGTTCATTATAAGGAACATTCTATCGGCATGCAAGTTCGGGATATTAAAGCCAAAAAGGACCAACCATGGGTTATATGGATTGATGCTTACTACCTCAAAGGGAAAATCCCTGGCATTATAATCCTCCAACAAACATATCTTAGCATTCACGAGAGCCGATGAAGACTAGAGATAAATTGATGCTAGGTTTTTTTGACTATACAAATGAAATGGAGAGCTCACGCTAGATTGGTCTATATTGCTCAATCACCTTATAAGTGTTAGCAACAAGAGGAGGTACCTTGGAATGACTCTAAGATTGTGTGGACTCTGTTTAAAACTCCAAATCATTCATTTACAACTTCATTAGCACTGCATAACAGATTGCTAACGAGATAGGGCGGTGAAGGTTGGGATTGAAGTTACATATGATGTCGATGCTAAGACAGTGGAGCATTTGTTTCTTTATGAATGGGATCATATTTGTCAAGTCTTATACTTCACTAGTCAACAGGCTCAGCACGTGACATGGAGAAGAAAACGGGAAGAGTAGCAACATCAGCTTAAAACATTGAAGGTCTACAGAACTGCTAAGGCAATTATTTTTGCTGTTGCAAATGCATAATATAGAGTTTTTGATTTTCTTAAATGGGAGACAGATTCAATTGTACAAAAAGTTTTTATTCGATGTTAAGCTGCAGATGGAAAAGAGAAGAAAGTAGCTTGATGCCCGATAGGAAAGGCTGACATGTGATACTGGGAATGCCCAGTGAAGGCCGTAAAAATGAGTTTTACAAATCACATGTTGACTAAAAAGGAAAGCAGCTGAAACGTTCTTCACACCCATCCTAAACTTTCTCAAATTTCTACACCTTACAAATGCATATAAAACTGCGAAATTCTCACTGATATATACATTGCATGTCTAGAAATACCCACTGGAAAACGGAGCCAGAGAGAGGATGAAGGAAGAGAATTTGCACTTTCAGAGCATTCACTCAATGTGAAACATAGTACAATACTTTATAACTCAGGCACACTTCTAGCAACTCATATCACTCCTATCCAGGAATTCATAGGCAGAAGCTTCCAAGAGTAGACTGCTATCATCATGAATCATGATAAATGAAGTTAACTGTGTTAATGAAGCTAAGAAGCTCTATATATGTCAAATTTATAATGAAAATATACATAGCGAAAACTTAAAAACATAAGGTTTATCAAATCACACCTCTGATGCATAACCAGGAGTTGCTCCCGCCACTGGTTTGGTAAAAGAACTCACAGGAGAACTTCTCTGCACAGCCTCACAGAAGCCAATAAGGCGTTCACGACTCCCAAGCTGTACAGCCTGAACAAAATGGAGCAACACTTAGCTTTTGATTCTTCCCCAACTGAAGTGATGAAACCTTACTATATACTATTAGTACGAAAAATGATTGACATGGTTATGATATTCCAACAATCAACATGATCCCACAAGAACGGGTTTAGATAGACACAGATGCACACTGTGTACAAAAGGAAAAAAGTCAGAAAGAAACCAAAAATGAACAGTAATAGAAGGTGTTTGAAATGAAGAGGCAGCAAGGTGTAGAAAGCATCAAAGACACGTGACATAATGCTATAATCTAGGAAGCACGGACACTCTTCACGGCTTCAAGTATCGGTGTCCGACATGTGTCGGACACCAACACTCTCAAACACTCTTCGGACACTCTCAAAAACAAGCAAAACATATAGACAGGATGACAAAATTAGGTTATGCTATTGATAGTTGTAGAATGCACATATCATGAACAATTTGCTATTGTTCTCATCCAAACATAACCTTCCCAAAGATAAAGGCATAAAACAAATTATAAATGCACAGGTTAAGGCTCTGTTCTTTTCGTGGGTCAATCCACATTTACCAACCTCAACCCACTTCAACCTATTTCAACCTACTTCAACCCACCTGAAAAAAAAATACCAACTTCAACCCACTTCAACCCACCCCTTCATAATTTTAATAATTTGTAAAGTATCATATGGGATTTAAGGCCTGTTGTTTTCATGAGTACATTGGGTGGGAAAAAGGGTGAAGTCGGTTGAAGTAGGTTGAGGTAGGCTGAGGTAGGCTGAAGTTGGTTTTTTTTTTTTTTTTTGAGTTGGGTTAAAATAGGTTGAACTAGATTGAAGTGGGTTGAAGTTCGTTTATTTTGTATGTGGTAGATTGAAGTGGGTTAAAATAACGAGAATGTAACTAATGTGTGATAATTTATAAAGTTATCGAAATTTGTGAAATTTATGCTCATACTTTTATATTTGTTATTTTTTATTGTTTATTATTTATTTTGTATTTTGTATTTTTTATTTTTTGGTTTTTATTTTTTATTTTTTACATTTTACTTTTTATTTTTTATTTTTTATTTTTATTTTTTTATTTTTTATTTTCTTATTTTTTATTTTTTATTTTTTTAATTTCTTGGTACTTATTTTTTATTTTTTATTTTTTATGATGTTTGTTTTATTTTTTACTTTTTATTTCTTAATTTTAATTTTTATTTTTGAATAAAAATTTAAAAATTAAAATTTAAAAATTAAAAAAATAAAAAATTTTAAAAATAAAAAATAAGAACCAAGAAATTAAAAAATTAAAACATAAAAATAAAAAATAAAAAATAAAAAAATTAGAAATAAAAAAAAGATAAAATTTAAAAAAATAAAAATGAAAAATGAAAAATAAAAAATAAAAATAAAAATAAAAAATAAAAAAATACAAAATACAAAATACAAAATAAAAAATGAAAAATGAAAAATACAAAAATACAAAAATAAAAAATAAAAAATAAAAAATAAAACATAAAACATAAAAAAATGAAAAATAAAAAATGAAAAATAAAAAATAAAAATGAAAAAATGAAAAACGAAAAATAAAAAAATAAAAAATGAAAAATACAAAAATAAAAAAATAAAATATAAAATATAAAAAATGAAAAATAAAAAATAAAAAATAAAAAAATAAAAAATTAAAAAATGAAAAAATGAAAAACAAAAAATAAAAAAATACAAAATACAAATTACAAAATACAAAATACAAAATACAAAAATACAAAATAAAAAATAAAAAATGAAAAATGAAAAATGAAAAATGAAAAATGAAAAATACAAAAATAAAAAAATAAAAAACAAAAAAAAATAAAACATAAAACATAAAAAAATATAAAATATAAAAATATAAAAAATGAACAATGAAAAATGAAAAATGAAAAATAAAAAAATAAAAAATGAAAAACGAAAAATGAAAAACGAAAAATAAAAAATACAAAAATGAAAAATGAAAAATACAAAAATAAAAAAATAAAAAATAAAACATAAAAAATGAAAAATAAAATATAAAAAAATGAAAAATAAAAAATAAAAAAATAAAAAAATAAAAAAATGAAAAAATGAAAAATGAAAAAAATGAAAAACAAAAAATGAAAAAATGAAAAATAAAAATACAAAATACAAAATACAAAATACAAAAATAAAAAATAAAAAATAAAAAATAAAAAAGAATAAACAAAAATTTCACAAACTTTCGATAACTTCATAAATTATCACATATTAGTTACATTCTTATTATTTTAACCCACTTTAACCCACCACATAAAAAATATACCAACTTCAATCCACTTCAACCAACATCAACCCACTTCAACCTACTTCAACCTATTTCAACCCAACTCAACAAAAAATACCAACTTCAACCTACCTCAACCCACTTCAACCTACTTCACCCTTTTACCCACCCAATTTACCCACGAAAATAACAGAGCCTAAGAATAAATATTTTCTAACCAGCACGTGTCTACTATACGTGTCGTGTCCTACTATTATGAAAAATCACGTGTCCCTGTGTCGGAGACGTGTCGTATCCGTGTCACGTGTCGGTATATATGCTTCTTAGGCTATAATAAGTCAACGTGCAAAAACCACTATAAGTAGACCTAAACACTAGCAAAAGAACAAGCACTGCTATTTAAAAAAAAAAAAAAAACCTAAAATAAGGTTAGTGTCAAAAAGCAAGTGTAAAGGCCCGCTAAGGCAACACTGAAAGCAGACCTGAACGAGGTGTGCACAGCACTATTCTCATCCTAGCTAGCCACAAAATCCTATCTAGAACCACATCGTCACTTCTCAGCAAGCTATAGATACACCAAATTTTGCATAATGAGGTCCAAGTCTTCTAGGATTGTCCTCTTCCTGTTTTAGCACCCACCAAGCTGTTCTTGCGCACCTCCTTGCAGGGCTGTGGGTCTCTTCTCTTGACATGGTCATGAACTCATGATATTCTCATATGGAAACAGTCTGCTGCTATAGGGTACAACAGTTTCCGAAGTGTATGAGCACAGATGAGAACTTATCTTAGGAGCAGTAATTTAAATCAACAACTCGCTCAATATTAGGTTTTAAAAATAGGGGTAAGAGGGAAGAAACTATCAGTAGCTCATTTAAAATTATCTTATTAAGGACCACCACATGACAATCAAAGTATCATTTGTCTAAGTTGGATAATCTACATATAGGACCAGATTTGATGCAATTGTGTCTTCGAAATTTTTAATATAAGGTTCAAAGGAGAGCTACTGCACCAGTTTCAACAGTGTCTGATAGAACAATAAAGACCACATATGTAAACTATCCAATCTACATACAAGGAGAATATTTAGGAAATTACAAATTTAAGAAAGGAAAAGAAAGACAATAGGCCTTCACTATGCTAGGACTTTATCTTCAATATAACTTGATGACAGCTAACAGTTGATCATATTGCCAGACAAAATCGTCCCACAAAAAAGCGGAAAGCTACAAGCATCTGAAACCCATTTCACGCCCTTGGAAAACAGAACAACTCCACCTTTGTCACATCAAGCTCTCTCCTTTTCCCCTTCATGATCCATATATTTACATTGATCAAATTTGGTGAAGATCTAAAGGCCTATCACACTAGCCACTGCCTGAATTTGCCTCTCCCATAACGCATTTCCTGAGGGCTTGTCCATGGCCCTCCTTGGAAATTGATGAGAGTCATCAACTGCATTGAAACTTGGAGAGCTACCTAAAACAATGACCACCAATTCTTGCCCTCCAATCATTAGAGCCACAATTATCTGACCCTCCTTTTCTGTTGGCCCTCACTATTCCCCTCACCTCCTGAAATTATTTTAGAGTAACTTGCTTCACTTGAACATTGTTGCCAAAAAATGCGTGGTTCTCACTCTGAATCTTTACAAGTGCAGTTGCCCGGGGGGGGGGGCAGCGGGGGAGAATGCAGAGAGGGCAGAATGGTACTTCTAGACAGTAAAAGGGGCATTCGGAAGTTCATAGAAGAGTGTTAAGGCTGACTGAGTACTACTATCCCAAGTGAGACAACTTTGGAAGTGTTGAGGCGAGAGCTAAGAGTAAAGTGCACAGGTTTACCTAGTGGAGAATGATGGCAGGAGAGTCATGCGGTACCATGGGGTCAAGATTGTAAGTGAAAGGAAATTAATATGACTTCATATGGGATAGTTACCGCATGAAATAACAAATACTAGGGGAAAAGAACAATCGTAAGCACTGAGCTAGATATTTGGAATTTGAGTAGTTCCACCTCACATAACTCCTAATCAGGACATAGATAGAGCATAAACTAGGACCCAGACCTCATAGATACAATAACAACCAAAAGCCAAGTTATGTTCTGCCTTAGGCTAGATCAGCTTCAACCAAACAAGAATAATGATTAGTGAAATTGACTAGCTAGAAGAAGGTGACAAGAACTTCCATCTCAGTGATACATAAAGGCTTCCTTTTTCTTAAAATGGCACAGGAACGATACTGACATAATTTGTCATTGCATTAGCAACAACAAAAGAGAAGTATAAGCTTTAGGAACTGAGGCATTTGTCTAGAGTAGTTAATTATTCACTGAAATTATGCAGAAAGACCACAGCAAAAGAGAATAGGTGGAAATTGTGGCAAGGTAGAAAACCTAAAAGATCATCATAAAGTTAACTGAAAGATAATAAATAGCATAAGAACAGACTTTTACAGAGCGGAAAAATTGATAAGTTTCATAATGACCTGCACCGTATCATTCCTTGGCAATCGAGGACTTGGGTGAACCTTGAACCCTTTTGTTTCCATAACTTCAGCAATTAGAAGTGAACCCTTTTTAAAAGAAGCAAGAAAGAATATCATAGCTAGGAAGAAATAGCCGAAGAAGAAAAGGATACAGCTTTTGCAAATTGTGAATATAATACCTTGATGGCTTCTCCAACCATTTGGGGTGCAAGAAATAGTCCCTGAAAAAAAGCTCGCATGACATCCCCAGGAGTTGAACCACAATCAATCCCAAGTCCAGGGGCAGATAAACGAGCAGCTGCTGCCTTAACCAATTTTGCTCTCCCAGCAACATATCCACCACATGGTGCGATCGTCCCTCCAGGATTCTTTATCAGACTTCCTGCAATCAAATCTGAACCCTGCCAATAAATAATGAGGTTAAGTTGTCATTCCTGATTCCTAAACTAGTACATCAGGGTTCCTAAGTTCTAACATACCACCATTGGAGGTTCAATAGTATCCACGAATTCACCATAGCAGTTATCCACCACGACCAAGCAGTTTGGATTCTGTAACTGCAGTTACATACAACAGCAAATAGATATATCAGCTACACAATTAGCAAATGGATTTTAACAGCTATGCTAAAAAATTCACCTATCAACAACTCCATTAACACCCATAGGGCACATGATGATACCACGTCAGAAACAGGGTTAGATGAGATTAAAGATCCAGTCAAAACAATGGCACAGCATACTTGAGACTATCCCTTTCATTTTATAATTAGGCCAAAACGCAACATGAAGGTTCAGTAGCTGCAATGCAAGTTATCAATAAAATGGATCCTTAACTGCAAATGAGATTTTCAGACTTAAACTATTCAACATCTTAATCTTTCACAAAAACCGGACATGAAGATGGCAGTGGCTAGTGTTCTAAGCTTACCTTTATCATCTTTATAGCTCTGCCTATTTCATGAACACTTAAACTGCGACGCCATGAATAGCCACATGATCTTTGTATGAGTGCACACCTTGTTTGGGGTCTCACAGCAGTTGCCAACCCATCCCAGTCAAGCCCACCATCTTCAGCAAGCTGAAACAATAGTTTAAACATAAAAGGCCGTGAAATGACAATCTATCTGAATAAGACCTGCCAAATCCCCCCGAAGCACCAACCCCCCCCCCCCAAAAAAAAAAAACAAAAAAAAAGTAAAGATGGAGGAAAAGAGAGAGTACAGGGAAGAAGAAAGGTATGCAAGGATAACCTACAGGAAGCTCTTGATAGTTGACTCCAAAATCTTGCAGAGATCCAAGTCCATCACAGTCTCGCTTTCCAATGACTTCCTCCAAAGTGTCATAAGGAGCACCTGCAACTGCCAGAAGCTGGAAAAATGGAAACAACACAGTAGAAACCCTTGCTCTTCCAATTCAAACATGGACTAAGGCAGCATCTCAACTTCAAGTACAAGCAAAGCACCAAAAGAACTAACCTCATCACCTGGCCTCAACATAGCAAACAAGGCACAAGTGATAGCATGAGTGCCTGAGAAAAACTGATAAGAGAAAAAAATGAGCAACAGCATAAGGAATAGGAAACAGAACCAAGATTGTAAATAAAAATAGAAGCTCATAAAAGCTCAAGGAGAAGATTACCTGTGAACGGACAATCGCAGACTCAGCCCCAAAGATTTCAGCAAATGCTTGGTCCAGTCCCTCACGCCCTCCAGCTTCATCATGCCCATAACCAGTGCATCCAGCAAAAAACTACAAAAAGAGGATCAGGTAATTCTGTTTAGCACTGTCATTCCAAAATCAAACAAAGGAGTTGGACTAGATACTCCACCATCACAACAGAAGCAAACAGCAACAGATGACATTGTCGGCCAAATGAAGTTAAAATTCAGATCAATGGCTTAAATTATGGAACATCTACCAGCCAATACTCACAAAGACCCTTTTTTAGTACAACATTTACTAGAAGAAATACAGTCTGCATGATTGTACTTTCAATTATTTAGTAGTTATTATAAGATTTGCATCACAAATGACTAAAGCAAAGCATCTCACTGAGCCTTATCCAATTCTTTTGTCTGTGAAATGGAGGCAGTTAATCCCTTTCAAAGCTACGGTTTGTGGAAATAGCTTCTTTACAATTCAACTAGGGCAATGGTCTGCCCATCTTATCCCCATTCCCCTCCCCCCCCCCCCCCAAAGAGTGCAGTTGGCGACGATAGGACATAGAGGAAAGTTTTCTTTGCTTCTTTGAATATGGGAATATCTTGTGCCTATATCTGTAAACTATTTTAGAATAAACATTAAGAGTTCATCCTTCATCTCAGTCTTCTACATTACGCAAACCAAGAGAATGTACTGTGGCAATGATTTTCAAAGATGCTACTTGGCAGATGTCACTGAAGACCATTTCAACTAAAGAAGAGCTTTTACCTAACACATAATCAGCGTCGTTAGAAAATATTAAATATTCTAAGACAATGTCCAAAAGAGAAACAGCAAAAGATCAAACCTGAGCTCTACCTGTGAAAACTTTCCAGTTTCCAATACTATTTTGCACTCGATACTACATAAAATGGAATATATCACTTACGTGAGAGCCAACACGAGCATTCTGGAAAGCTTTAAGAACACGGGAAGTATTATATGCTACAAGATTATCGACATCCCTGAACTCTGAATGCAGAGAAGCCACAGCCTCCTTAACCTGAGTCATTTTAGACGAGAAGAGCTTTTAGTGAAGGTATTATAGGCACAAAATGGAATACACAATAGTTTAGACAGATGTTAATTCCCAATTTCAAAATTCCTCTGGTGGTTCAAATCAGTTGTCCAAGTATTAGGAAAGTAGATTGAGTTCCTTCTAGTAGTAACATATGACTAATCAATAGAATGTGCAGCCACATATATCAACATGAATCATCAAATTCAACTGTAATGAGCCAGAAGATTTTAAGTTTCAAACCAATAGCCTCCAATCAGAAGCCACAAAGTTGAAGGCTTGACATGCATTTGAGGCTTTTCGGTAAGCCAGTCAAGCTCCTTTTTTCAACACAACTCACGGGCATCCTCACGTAGGGAAACCACATAGTTTATGGCAATTAGACTCAAAGCAAGGGAAAGTCCAGAAAAAAACACAAGGTTTGAATCTTTGATTCTCACATAGCACTGATCATTTGTTACGAGCCTATAAGACATATCTTTGGCCAAAAAGGAAGTACTGCAATAACCGCATTAAGCTACAAATCAATTTTTTCCTTTTCATTCCATTTCTGAACAAAATGGCTTTAGATATACTACCTAATTGGCTATATGACTGAGGGCAGATGACATTCCTCACCAAGGAAGGAGTAGCAGAGCTTAGAAGAACAGACAAAACACATAAAAGGTTCAAAACAATAGAAAGTTTCATATTTTAGCCACAATGAAGAGACTGTTGTGTATAATGGCATTCACTAGCCCCTTTCTTTTCCCATCCCCTTTTGTCCCACATAGGTGGTTTTGAGAGTTGGACTGGGGTTTATATTCACCTACCTACGTCGGACCTATTGAATAATATTGGGCTTGGTTTTAGTGGGGTTGTGAGATGTGGGTAAACACCACACACGTGCGTGCTCGTGCGCACCACCGGTAACAACCCAGCTCGTCCGCTTGTGATATTGTCCGCTTTGGCCTAGGCCCTCACAGCTTTAAAACGGTTCAAAGGGTGAGGCACATTCAACCCCTCATAAAGAGGCCTTCGTTCTCCTCACCTGCAGATGTGGGACTAGTTCCCCCAATTGCACCCCCCTCGAGGGCCGGCGCCCTCGCGGGCACATCGACCCGGGTCTGGTCTGATACCACTGTAACAACCCAACTCGCCATTGGAGAAAATTTCTTTTAATGTTTTGTCCGTTGCTGCAAATTTTTCTCCCATTTTTTCTCCTTCACGGCTCGTTGCCCTGATTTTTAGCAGCAAGAGTGATGATACTAGTTTTTAGCTAAGAATACACCCTCTACCACGGCTGTTCATTCTTTTTCTCACCTCCGGCAGCTCCACTCTACAGTATAAATAGACTCCTCCCTCGCACCTTCAAATCACACCAAGCATCTCCTTTCCTCTTTTCTCCTTCTCTACTTTCTACTATTATCTTCTCTGTTCTTGGCAATTGTAGTCTTGTGTATTCCAAGCTTCTGGCCACGAGTACACGCGTTCACCAAGCTAGTTGTGTAAACCTTGGGGAGTGGCTGCTTTCGATTTGCAACGAGGTCGAGCCGAAATCGCCTTCAAGGCAGTGGTACTCCCACGGCAAGCTCCGGTTCCCTTTCCCTTGTCATTGATTTACACCTATTTTTCCTACAGAAACCCCAATGGTGGAAACTGAGGCCTGCGATCTACCCAACAAAGAAAAAGAAAAAGCCCATTTTCCCAATTGAACAATTTTCACACCCATATGCCCTACACAGAAAACAAACATCTTCATCTATTTGGAGCTCACAAAGCGGAGAAAGGACCAACGGCAACCAAACAGAAGCTGACAAACATTAAACCCAAAAACAAAATCCATTTCTTGTTCCGTTTTCCTTGATATTTTCCAGGCAGATGGTAAAAATGCAAATGGACTGAGACTAACCTCCGGAACGAATGGACTGAGAACTCGGGGATGATGAAGAGGAGAGGAGAGAGATACCGTGGAAGATTTTGAAGCGACGGGCCTGATTCTGATGGGACTCCAACTTAGCGCTGAACACGCGGATGGAGCACCAGATAAGGCCATCATCATCTTCTGTTCTGCCAATACTAGGATTTTCCCACCAGCCGTGAAGGCCGAAGTGGAGTGAAGGGAACAAGACTTTGGAATCCCGTGTTTTCTAATCCTCTTTTCCCAACAAGAAAAAACCAGTCCGTCCAACTCCATTCCACTCATGGCTAACAAAAATCTGTCCAATTTAAAGACCCATATTCGTCCAATTTAGAAAAAATTAGATGCAGTCATAAAAGTTACGTTCGAATTTAAAATTTGGACAGGAGGTCATATTCGAATTTAAATTCAGGTTGAATTTAGATTTATGCATTTTAGTTCAGGTTGTTCAGATTTTTGAACTATTTCGGGTTCAAACAATCGGACAACCGGCTTCGGACATTGAACAACTATGTTTATGTATAATTTTAGTTCAGATTCTTTAGAAAATTTTATAAAAAAACTTTGGACACCCGAGTTCGGACATTAAAAAATCGGGTTTGGGTTCGGTCACACAAAATTTCGGTCGCAATGTCCTAAAATCATATCACAAATTCAGACATTCGGAAACCGAGTTCGGACATTGAACACTCGGGTCCAAGTCCGGGTCTGGTCAGAGTGTCCAATTTATAATCCAAACAGGGTCTGGGTATGAAATTTTCGTCCGAATATCTGATTTGTTCGAACCTGAATCGATCCAGACCTGAATTTTTGCTAGCCCCAATTCCACTATTTTTTTGCTATGTTTCATTTATTTCTATCCCACACCCTCTATTTACTTGTGAAAAAGAATAGAGCCTTAAATGATACGAACAAAAATCCTATAATTCAAGTTCCTTTTGGCTTGAGAAAAGATTTAAAGTGGATCAATGTCATCTCGTACTGTCATTATTTCTTTTCATGCACAATTCATTTCATATATTTATCCTCACAACTTAAATGTTCTGTTTAGTAAACAACTATTAGCTTTAGCTGTTTAAATTAGTTGTTTATAGAAAAATTATTTAGTAAAATTAGTTTTTTTTCAAAAAGATATTTAGTAAAATTTCATTTATGCTGTTATCTCTAAATTACTTTTTAATTAAAGTAGTTTTTTTATTTATTAGTTATCTTATTTTCTTTCCAAAGAGAATTAAATTCATGTCATATATATAAATTAACTTAATTGATAAAACCTTAATTTGTTACTAGTTGTACATAATTTGTATTCTTATTAATCTTATTTTCTTTTCAACTTGTGTATATCTACATCATACTTGTGTCTTAAAATATTATTTGTTATTTGCTTGATATTTTATTGTTATGAATTGTAATTTAAATATTCAAATGATTTAATATTTGATAGATTAAATTTAAACAAGACACAACATCAAATATCACTGTAAAAGGCTAATGACATATGGTGTAATGTTTTCAAACTCTTGGATAATTATGTCATTTTTACAAAAAGCTATTTTCAAAAGGCTAATGGAAATAACTTTTTGAGAAAAGGTTGTTTAAATCAAAACAACTCTTTAATTAAACACCAGTTCAACAGTTTTGATCCGTCAAACGGCTAAAATCCTTCAAAAAGCTCATACTCCTAAATAACTCCCAGAAGAAATTAGTTTCCACAACACATGCAAAAAGAAGTTGGTTTTCTTCTAAACAAGCTTTTCGAAGAGCTCGACATGTAAGACTAGAATTCCATTTGCTTGCTTCAGTACATAAATGATTATCTAAATACTAGTATCCTTAAAAAATGAACTTATTTGAATGTACCCAATTTGGTAATTGAAGTTAAATAGAAAATAATCATAATACATGCATTTTCATGTGAGGCAACAGAAAAATATCTGGAGTGATTCGATTTTGATTACAGAAAATTTTTGGCCGAGTCCTTTCAATTATAATTGTGCCAAATCATAACGCTCCAACAATTTTCTAGAACCTATTTAATATGGCTATATCTTAGCAAATCATACCTTAAATTACATAGGGCATTTTATAAAGAACAGTTGGTACATTACATTGTGTATGGTCATTTGACGAGTTTTCCTCCATTTTTCTACTCCACTTTTTGAGAATCAATTATTGCTGAAAGGCCAAAGACCAGCAGGAGTTTTTAGTAGTACAACGTAGCTGAAAAGTCATCCAAAGCACGCGGTTATAGCAATTAATGAAATGGATCAAGGTAATCCCTTACGTTCTTCACAACTTAATTCATATGATAAGTTCATGAAATTTTCTTAGAATTAAAGTTGTCTTGAATTTACTGAGGGTAACTTATGAAGAATTGCACTAGTAAGATCGGCATTTTACTGAAAATGAAAAATTTGGAGTCTTCTTTTCTATCATATAGCATTTTTCTTCTTCTTATTCAGTTTCAGTCGCCTTCCGTTCTTTTCATTTTCTTTACTATGTTGGATTTGTATGTTCTATGTTTTGGCTAAAATGTAAAATCATTGTTGATTTGTTACAATATTGACTTTTAGATCGTTGAAGCTTTCCAAATATCTCTTTATTGTTCATCATAAATTAAACAACCCCTCTTATATCAACTAACACTAGTTTTAAACTCATATCTTGCACATACTTGCGTAAAATGTATGTCTTTAATTAAATTCCTGTGGTTTTCATGTTTGTAACATGCTTCATTCATGATTCTATATTAAGAAGATGTAATTTTAATACAATCTTGATTTCATTTAATCATAGTGAGAATTCTTCACAAAAAAAATAATAATGATTGCAAAAAGAACCATGAAAAAATATTTAAAATACAAAAGCATGGACAAAGATCTGTTATGAGAACCAAACAACAATTGCAAATAAAAGTCAAACAAAAACAAAAAGAAATTGCAAAACTTATAGCAACTTATGTGTTTGAGAAAAATATCAACATAAGGGAGAATAAATACAATCAAAGACAAACACTACACTTAGGGAAGAATTCTAATTTCCCTACTACTTATGTTCTGCTATCATTATAAATTTAAAATAATTTCAAAAAAACAAAAAGAAATGAAAGAAAACTCAATGAAAGAAGAAGACCCCCCCAAAAAGAGAGAGATGAGGAATGACAAAGTTGCTCCACTAATATTATCCTCGCAATGCCCCTTTTATACTTGATTTCGCATACCCTAGCTTTAATTAATGGGTTATTTTTTATTTGCTGCACATTTTATTGATACAATTAATAGGTCGAAATATTGAATTGGGTTCTATTAATTAAATTTTGGTTATAATAATTAGTATTTTATAGGTATCTAAAAAGATTGTGACTTATAATACATATGTAAAGACAGATAACCTTTTATATACGTTATTAACTAGTCTCCTTATTAAAACTAAGTTTTAAACGCCTTACAATAAATATCAAGTTTTAAATCCCAAAGAAATTAAACACACTTTTAATTCTCTCCTTTAAAAACCAACCCTAAATTGGAAGTAAGGAAACTTGACTTTCTTTTTAGTCTTATGAGATTAACGGTATATTTGGATACGTTGGGCAATTTACATGTATATTTTCTTGTACTTAGTTACCTGTATCAAAGATTATCAATGATGACGACGACGACGACGATGATGATAATAACAACAACAACAACAACAATAATAATAATAAATAAATAATGAATAATAAATAATAATAATAATAAAAACAACCCCTAATAGAATATCTAAGTGGTGACACAATGGTATGTAACTACTAACTAGATAATAGCAAACAAGCTAATAGTTTAGAGGGGACTAGTTTACCCAAAAGGCTATGAATATAATCCAATTATAACCTAGCACTCTAATAGCATGTACATACCATCCACTAACTATGATGTGTGTATTTGCCAACTCCTTATAGGCTTCTACAATGGTTTTCTAGGTGTAGATATTTTGTGATAGGAAATTCTCTATAAGTCAAAATAAAATAGAACCAATACCCTTGGCTTTTCCAAAAGATACTGTTGTTGTCATATGATTCTACTTAATGTTGCTGTCATAAAAAGGTGGAGTGGCAGATGAACAAAACAACACAGTGATCCTTGACCAAGGTACTCAAAGGGGAGGAAGAGGAGAAGAAATCATATCTCCTGATAATAATGATCCTTTGTTCACTACCGAGGAGCTAGAGGGAATAGAAGTGATAGGAAAAGGGAAAGACTTCATTGAAGTGGAATGCGGATGTACTAATAGTCGTTACGGTGATTCAGCAGGCAAACTTAAAGTTTATGCTGATGGTAAACTTGAAATCTCTTGTGACTGCTACCCTGGTTGCAATGCAGGTGCATAACTTATAACTTTGGAACTCTCTATTCTCTTTTCATATTCTTGTTTGCCAGTTATAGCTTGGGTTAACTTACCGGTATTTTGACATTTAACCCAAAAAATTAAAAAAATGGGCAGAAAAGATAAGCCCAAGTCAATTTGAGAGGCATGCAAGGCTAACGGGGGCAAGCAACTGGAGAAGACATGTGTGGGTGTTTGTGAATGGATGTAAAGTCCAACTAAAGAAAACGAAGCTGCTCAAGTACTACAAAGGCTCTATTTCTGATCCCTGCTCCGGCATCAGGCCTCGCCGGAAGGGAACTATCCACCGAGATGAGTTGATAAAATGCAGCAACTGCGGCAAGGAGCGCAGATTTTATCGAAGGACAAAAGCCGAGTGCAAGGCATACCACCAGGCAGCTGCGAATGAGAGGTGGTCATGCTCTGGGTATCCATTTCAAGTACTGAGATGTGAGGATGAGGAAGAGAGGGCTTCCAAGAAGAGGTTCAGGGGATGCCCACGGAGGCCAATATGCAAAGGTTGCATCTCTTGTGTTTGCTTTGGCTGCCCCATGTGCCGCTTTCAAGATTGCTCCTGCCGCTCTTGTCTAGACTTCGTTCAAAATGCTGAGCCCTGAATTTTATCCTACATTATCAGTAGGCATCAAATTAAATTTATTATTCCTTAAGCCTAAACCACCATTTTGTTTATGTTCCTTTTCGTTTCTAAAAGACATTGTCAGTGATCTCAAACTTCTTGGTCTTCCAGAAACCAATATTAATCTTGCAACTTTAAGTCATCTTTCTTGTCATGTTTACTTGCACATTTATGTTGCTTATATTGTACTTTAATGTATTGATTTGATTTTGTTATGCTCATTTGATTTCATCATGCTCAACCTAGATAAATCATTCACCCAGTGCCCAAAAAAAAAAAAAAAGAATCATTAACGTAGGTACGTAGCATGGAAATATATTTTCAAGGCAAAAGATACATAACAATATAAAATTTGCTTACAGGTCAATTAAAGTCTGGGCGAACAATTTTAGGGACCTACAGTCTTCGTAAATTGCTTGTAGGCCTAACGAGGTTTTGAAAAACATATGTTTAGGTCCCAAATATGATAATAATGCACCTGTGCTATTCCGAATATGACTATTTCTTACATTTTTTGCACCACCACCACCACCACCACCAATAATAATAATAATAATAATCATCATCATTAATAAAATCTAGCCCCTCACATCTCCTCACCAACTACCTGCCCCCTTTCCCTGCCGACGTTAACATATTGTTTGGATTGAGATAGAAAAAGGGAAGGGAGGGGAAGGTAATGGAGGGGAAGGGAAGGAAAGGAAGGTGATTTGTGCTCACCTCATTTGGATATGTTGTAAGATGAGATGGAAGGGAAGGGGGGCGAGTTATTAAAAATCTTTCCGTCTCTTCATTTCCCCCTCATTTCGGGGGTGAATAAAATGAGGGGAACGAGGGGGAGTGAGAGTGAAATGTTCCCCTTGATTCCCCTTCATCCCCCTTCTCTTCCCTCAATCCAAATACAATGTAACACTGCTGACCCTAGATAAAAGGTCACCACTGTCCAACTATCATTTTTCAACGCCCTTCGTCCACTCTCTTTCCCACCCCCAAATTTTGAAGCCCCCCCCCCCCACCACCATGCAAAACCGTCCAAATCACTTGGTATTTTCGTGGTTATTTGGCTAGCAGCCTGCTTGTGAAAACAGGGGCGAATTTTGGGTTTTGAGTTGTGGAGAGGCAGGAGGAGAGCTTGAAGTTGTTGACGGTGACAGCCGAACAGCCGTAGGGCCTTTTTTCGGGGAGGGGGGAGAAGGGGCGGGCTGCTGCAGAGAGGCGGTGAAAGGTGACTGACTTCAACAACATATGTCAATCTACGGTTACAACTGGCAAGCAGATAGGGCGTTGTTATGTGGCGGCAACGGCAGAGGGGAGGAGAGAGGGAGGTTGTCGCCGTTGCAAAATCAGAAAAATCATTTTTAGGAATACTTAAAGATATGTTTTTCAAAATCTTGATAGGCTTATACATGATTTACAAAAATTATAGGCGCCCAATATTATTTGACCAATTTTCAATAGGCCTACAAGCAAATTTTTCCATAACAATGCAAATTGGGGTTATCACAAGTCTTGTAATTTTGATGACCTACTATCATACTTGTTTGGATGTTATATAAGAGAAATTTATGTTCAATAAAACCAGGGATAACCTACAACGACTAAGCTAAAATATGTTCAGACTGTTATTTCCATAGTGAAATTGTGCATATATTGATACCCTTGGAACCTTTCCCATTATCCATTACTTAGCTTCAACCGACCTTTGACAATTTAACCATTGACAAAATTTTAGCTTTAATGGAATACTTCACATAATCAAAGGTTCACTGTAATTGCACCATGTTATTCGCTACCAAAATTAAGGGTGAGCAAAAAAATCCGAAACTGAAAAATCGAACTGAAAAATCAGTAATTGGATCAATTTTTCAAATTGATTTGGTTAATCGAACCGAAAAATTTTGCAGTTCAACTTCGATTTTGGTTTGCCCGTTTCAAAATCAATTAACCGCATGGTTAACAAAAACTAAAACTTATATGTAGATCTGTATTTTTCTACTACATTTGTAAGCTTTGTTCGCTAAGAGCTTTATTTTTCAAAATTTCATAGTGAAAAATTTTGATGGGAATTCGTCAAAATTTTGAAAGAGTTTGTCAGTAATAGAGCTTCCACCAACACAACCAAAAAATCTTTTAAGTTCTGATGGACTAATTTTTCTATTAAAATTTCCGTCAGAAAGTGGTAAGACAGACTGTCAATCCGTCAAAATTTCCGTCATTGCGAATTTTGACGGAATATTAGTCGGTCAAATTTTTTCCATTAAAAATTCTAACGGGTCGGTCGAAAAGTCCATTTTCACTAGTGATTTTTTGTCGAATATAAAATCCATTAAAATTTCCGACAGTACATCAATTTTCCGTCAAAATTTGTCAATTTTCCAATCAAATTCCCGTCAACATCATACATTTTTCTTATAAATGGGTTTACAAGGTGAAATGTAAATCTAATGTGTCATAGAAAGATACAAATTTGTTTGGTCATTAGAGGTGATCTCCAAGCAATTGAATTTGATTATAGCAAGGCTTTTGCTCTCACAGCTAAGATGATGGGTGTTCGAGCTTTCTTAGAGCATAATCAGTGGTGAGTCAAAAATTTAGCTCACCAATGGAGACCTACCACTGCCATATCAACCTTCTCTCTAACTTTTTACCTCACAATCCTCACTTTACAACATACAACTTTACTTTAGAATTTAAAAAAAGGAAAACTAATTAAAAACATTATAAAAATAAAAAAAAGTAAGGGAAGCTCGAGAGCCTCCTCGTGTATGCGAGCCACCTCATAAGGCACGGGCCACGAAATTTCAAGTGGAGCTGAATGCTTGCCTCACTCTCATTTCTCTCTTTCTTTTTCCTGGCGAGCTAAATCACCAATGAAATAAAAGAAATAAAGGAAGGAAGCAAAAGGAACCCAAAAAAAAAATCAAAAATAGATAAAACTAGTCTACCAAAGGCCCCCCCTAACAAATACCCGAAACACCCCCCCCGCTGCCCAGAACCAGAGCGCACACCCCTCTTGTCCTGTCTCGGTCGCCTGCCCAGTCGCGATTCCGCCGCCGCCCTGCCGTCCGGCCGCCAACGCCCTGCCGCCCTGTCGCCACCGTGCCCGCCGCCCTCTCTCTTCACCTGTCTTGCGTGGGTATTCAAGTGGGTGAGAAGTTGAAACCCTGACCCCTTAATTTAAGTTTCATTGTTTAATGATTGAATTTTTGTATTAGATGATACAGTTAGCTTTAATCAGTATTAGTTTGTAATTTTCTTGGATGCTTGGATGTGAAAACGAATTGGTAATGCTTGAGGTGGAGGAGGAACATGGTGGTGAGGGTTTGGATGTTTGGATGGAATTTAAGCTTGATTGTATTGATTTGATAGTGTTTACGTGAATTTTTGTGATAATTGAATGAAAATAATGAGTTATATATATGCGTGATGTTGTGTTGGATGTGTGTGTTGTTGCCTCGAGCATGGTGGGTTAGGGTTTGGGGTATGAGTGGAAATTCAAATTTGATTTCATTGAATTAGTGGAGTTTAAGTGAATTCAAATAATAGTTGAGTGAAAATTAGTGTGAAATGTATGCGTAGTGTGTATGGGTGCGGGAGTAGCCATAGTTGTGGCCTTATTGGGAGGGGTGCGAGCTTGTAAGTTGTAGTAAAGGGAGAAAGGTGGGAAAAGAATTCATTTTAGGGAATTTAAAGATTGATTAAGTTAGTATGAAGTTGATTAAAAATAATAAGAGGATAAGTGTGGTGGGTAGTAGGGGGGAAAGAATGAAGGGAAATGTGGGTATCTTGAGATAATTAGAATGGATCTTTCCTAATGTCATTTTAGAATTAGTTTAAGGATTTAAATAGGTTAAGTATGTAACCGTTGTGTTAATTGTGGTGTAAGTAAACCCTTCGCGAAGTCCAAGTCTTGCATTTGGATCAAGTGATAGGATAATTGATTATGGAAGAGCTAATGATGATGTACATGTTTGGGACTAGTGAGGAAGAATGAAACGAAGACCTATCGGTTTGGACCCGAAACGAAGACTTATTGCTCTCAAATTATCTAAATCATAACGGCGGGTAACCACAATGGGGCTATTAAAGAGAAAAACAATAATAATAACAAGTTAACAACACTAATAATAATAATCGTAATAGTACATGAGGCGAGTTATATCATTACGCTATAACAACATTAATAAAACAATCGTTAGCAACATGAAAAGAAAGGACAGAAACAAAGTGAAGTAGAATCAAGTTAAATAAATAATAATGAGTATGTTGATAATTCAAAAGAAAAGCCAAAGGATTTTGAATTACTTATTAAACCAGAAAATTTAATAAAGCTTCCTAAACTTATACTAACTATGAAAACACACATTTGGAGCAGAAGCAAAACTACCTCCGTCCTTTCTCAAACTATGCAAAATATGTGTAATTTTCATGTAATGTATCATTTAATGCAATGTTTTGTCACCTAAATTAGTTGCCCCATCAGTTATCAACCATCAGAGCTTATGTCCTCTAGTTAAACTGCACGGCTGCAGGTTAGGCTTCTCAATCGGCGTGGAAGGTATGCACATATCTCAAAATCGCTTCAGATGTCAATAGGGGTCCACTTTCAGATAATAACTGAAAAAATAACTTTACTCACACTTTCTCTCTCCTGTTTTCGAACAAAATGTTTTGAATTGGCGGTGGCCAACTAAACTGAACGCAAAATTTATTTTACAGCATAGGAATGTACGTATTGAGCTTAGGTTTATTATTCGAACGTTTTTATGTTTCCCGTTTTTAGGTAAGGGATTAGTAAACAATCCTCCTTCTAACAAGCCAGAAGGTAACAAGAAGTAAATGAGGGTTGTAGTATTTTTGCTGAAAGTTAGCTAGCTAGGTGCTCACAGTGATTTATAGGCTAGTATTCTTAGAAACATGCTACGTGTATAAATTGTTGGACAATGTATTTGCTAAAATGTTTAGTAATTCTACGCTAAGTTTGCTAATTATATTACAAATTAGACAGACAGTTCCAGACAGTCTTGTTCCCCTTATGGGACGACGGTAACGCCTCCAGTCAAAGGGTTGCTGCTGCAATCATAGATAATAAGTTGTTGGATTAAGATAATTAGGTATTAAGGATTTGGGGGCGTTACAAGTAGCGTGGCGAGCACCGGGGGGGAGATTTGGGTTTAGTGAATGGCACATGGTCAGCAATCCATCTAGATCGGCTTGTGCAAACTGGGTCATGACTTCAGAAGTTGTCCGTTTTTTCCTTAGCCCATGTTTTTTTTTTTTCTTCTGAATTTTAGTAGTCACCTACAAAATAAATAAACACGAATAAAAATCTAAATTTAACAACTATCACAAGCATAAATTAGGTAAACAAGGGAATAAAAATGTATAAAAATTTGATTGAACAGCTAGGGATGGCTAGAAGTCTAATATATTTATGGGGTTTATTTATACCAAGTTGTCTAAGCTTTTCAAGTTATGTGCTTGATCTTAGCATAGCATCTTTTTTATCTATGGGAAGCATTTCAAAAGTAAAGTTGTAGGTTTCTTGTGTGGCTCTCTTAATGTATAATTTAGGAATTTGGACATAGGGATTGCTAACACAAATTTTCTTGTTGCCCCAAATTGTAAACAGTAGACTTCGCAATTGAATGTGTGATTTGCTTTTGAATGATTGCTTGTTTGCCATATAGAGAAGGATGTATCTAACTCAATTCCTAACGATTCTATTGTGTATCAATTCCAAAACATGAAACAGAAAGGACCATTGACTACTGTATTAGTAGACTGATGTAATATTTCATGTATTGTTTAAACTTTAATTTATTGTACACATGGCAATGAATGTTCATAGGTCGATACCCTTGAGATGAATGTTTGGATCCGACATTGGTATATAGATAATCACGCTACACGCTTTTCTCCGCAGATTTTCCGGTGTTCGACTAACGGCAAGGACTGTAGAGAGCTGAGAGAACATGTGTGGGATCTTTGCATATTTGAACTACAATGTGAATAGGGAAAGGCGTTACATCCTTGAAGTTCTCTTCAATGGGTTGCGCCGTTTGGAGTACCGTGGCTATGATTCCGCTGGCATATCCATTGATTTTGCTCTCTCGCCCCTTGATTCTGGGGCCTCTGTTGTCACCACCTTCTCTCGTCCCCTAGTTTTTCGCAAGGAGGGCAACATCGAGTCTCTCGTCAAGTTCGTCTATGAAGGTTTTTTTGGTCCTTTTCCTTATGTTTTCAATTTCCCTTTATAAGTTATTATAGGTCCTTATTATCGTGGCTTGTGGTTGAGATTGGAGTATCAGAGTTTTTTTTCTTTGCAGGGAGCAGTTTGATTTTTTAAAGTGTTGCTCAAATTCCCGTGATTCTTCGCAAAAGATTTCTGCACTGGCTAGCTGCAGATTGTCTTCTAATCTTATTAAGCATGCACACGTGATTAATGTGAATAATTGGTCATGGTTTCGGTTATGATTGATGTGCAGCTAGTTTGTGCATATGGCATTGCCCTCTTTGTGTGGGAGGAAGAGCTCCATGCTAGTGAAGAATACAATTTTTTTAATTTTTAATAGAAATTTTGAAATTTGGGGTTGACCATGGGTAGAATGAGTTGTCCTTACGGTGAATTTGGTGATTCCAGAAGTTGCAGCCTCGGAATTGAATTTAGAGGAGTCATTTACTGTTCATGCTGGCATAGCACATACACGATGGGCGACTCATGGGGAGCCTGCACCCAGGAATAGCCATCCACAGACCTCTGGTCCTGAAAATGATTTTGTGGTTGTGCATAACGGGGTCATCACTAATTATGAGGTATGCACTATATCCTAAAGCTTTCAAGATGTTTAGTTATTGCTGACATTGCTCATATAGTTCTGCATGTTCAGGTGTTGAAGGAAACTTTAGTCCGACATGGGTTCACATTTGAATCAGATACTGATACTGAAGTTATTCCCAAGCTTGCTAAGTATGTCTTTGACAGAGCTAATGAAGGAGAAGGTATGTCGTATGCCATCTTTTTGAGGCATGTGATGAAATTAATTTGCCTTTTTTCATTCCTTCCCTAGCGGCAGGCAATTACTCAAAATAGCTTTCAGTCAATAAATAGCCCCATATACTAGCACATAATTTTGAGCATGCTATCTCCTTACTCACTACTTGGGCAACTACGTACCAGAAAGTCACCCATGTTCGGGGTAATTGAAGCCAAATCTTAAGTGTGCTTATCTATAGAGTTCTTGGGAGTGGGTTTCTTTTTTTAGGGGTGGGGGGGAAGGTGTACTATTCATGGTATGCATAGTTATTTCAATTTCTTTAAGCCACTTTTAGTCTGGACATTGCATGCACCCTTATTGTGAAGACACAAGTCTCGTAGTGTCCTTATGTCTCTAAAGTTGACTGACTTACCCATGCCCTTGACTTGTAGTCTAATTCTAGAATTCGCTCCATCTAGGTGACTAAGCCATGGCTTTTTCTTCCCCTTGCATGGTCACAGGTTGGCTACGACCTCGACATATGTAAGCTCTGACGCTGCAACACATCGCATAACACTAACTATTATTTGAAACCGCTTGTTAGATGAACAACTAGCGTCACAAGCCACTAAGTGCCTTCGCAGCATTTTTTGTCCTCACTTACAAACTACATGGGAAGCTTTCCAGTGGGTTACCAACTCTAGGAGTACTTCAAGTCGGGTATGTTGGATTGTGGAGTTCTTAGAAGCCTAAAGTGATCTCCTTTAGAAGGAACGTGCATCTTTGGTAAAATAGTTAGTAATTTCAATTCTTTTAAATCACTTTAATGATGCCTTAAGGTGTTGTAGTTTTATTCACAGTTTTATGGGATGTGTATGTGGCCTTTTTTTAAAAGTCTTTTGTGGTTTTGTGTGCTTTTTTTTTTTTTTTTGGGGGGGGGGGATTTGAAACAACAATAGCTTGTGAGGCTTCTGCATGTGGCTAGTGTGCCATGCTATGGTCAAAATGTACACAATTACCCCTTGAAAAGCCTAGACTAGCTCCGTATTTTGCTATATGATTCACTATTTCCAACCCTCAAGGGCAATAATGTACCTCAATTTGAAACATTGATGTGTATCAATCAAGCCAAATGGCCCATGCATTCGAGTCTATGACTTGTAACTTGTTGGACCTTTTATGTTTAAGGAACAATAAGTTGAATATTTTTGGGTTAAAACAAGCTTGAACAGAAGAGCATTGACTTGGGAAGGGAAATACAAACCTCGCCCACTAACACACGAGGCATCAACATTGTTGTAAATTTGACAATGCTATTAATTCCTCTGGCAGCTCTTTTGTTTTCATGATTGACTGAGAAGCAATGATTCAAAATTCAGCTTCAGTCGCAGTATTGCAAAATTACTTTAATGCGCCAATTGTATTGCATGTTGCGGTTGTCACAGTGGGGAAATTGCAGTTCGCTCAAATCGAAAATCTTGACGATGCGGCAGTTTCTTCACTGAATGACCAGATTTGGAATCCATGCTAAGAAGAGCTCACCCTGGAATTAGTAAATAGATTAATCATGTTTGTTAGATTTGACCGGGTGAAAAAAGTCTTTACTTGACTTGAATTACGAGGAGATTTTTTAGATAGTTTCATGGCACCGAAAATGGACAGGGTAAACCAAAAAAAGAGACTCCTTGATCGAGGACCTGAGTTAAGCTGCGTTACCTTGGGCTGGTCGAAAGTTCTTCACTTGGATCTACTTTATAACTGGGTAGCTATCCTTGATAGGTTTGCAATCGCAGATCCAAATTTTGCCCAACGGTGTCCATTTTTGAGTGTCTAAAATTTGATGGTCTCAGTTGATTTTTATAGATGTCCATGTTAAAAATTCGAACACTTTCTACAGGAAAATATGAGGATTTCTTTAGGCAAACGAGTGCTGCGGATCCTGATAGTTCCCACGTATATCTACCTTACCCATTTCATCTATTTAGACCAACAGGTTGGAAGGAAGAACGAATGTGAAGTTACATGTTTATTATATTAGAATTACCGCAAAAAAGAAAGAAAATAAAAAAGAACTAAAAACTACAAATTCTGGAAACTAAAAACTAAATGTGGGCACCTTATGTTATAAAACATCCTACATCTCCTAGCTATGATGAACTAGTGGGTTGGAGCATATAATCTTCTTACAAAATTTACAGGTTGAAAATCTCAACATTGACCGTTTTTATTTTTTATCTTTTTTGTAATTATTATTTTGTATCTGTTTTATGTTGTGTTAACAAGTCATGTGAGCTAATGCCAACACAACAAGCCAATAGTCCTTATAGTTAGTTTTTCGTTTGCACTTGACATAGAGTTTTGCCATGATGTGTGGTGTGGGAGCAACCTCTTCAGGATTCAATTTCCATATCTTTTTAGGATAACACGATCAAAGATGAAATTTACCCAGAAGTTGTGTCTTGGGATTAGAGGCACTGGAATTTAACATTCTTTAGAAGCTTGAATGATAGGAGAGTGTGTTCAAACTTCTTGCTTTGCTTTATTGTTTGAGAATCTTGTAAAGTTCGAGTTAAATTTTGATTTTGGTCCGCAGTTTTTAGATTTTGTGGAAAAAATTATACAGAGAGCTTGAGGGAATGATGATTTTACAGTTGCCCCTTCTCGTACATTGTGAATACCATTTTTGATTACTTCTAAAAGAAAAAAAATCCACATCATCTTTCTAGAGATCCACTATGCACATTTATCTTTCTAGTAACTGGTAATCCCATTGTAATAGTAACAAGTAGTTTGGCTTACCCACCTTTACATTATTTCTTTTTTTTAAAAATGAAATAATATGTAAAAAATGGAAAAATAATAGAAATTTTTAAAATGTTGGCAATGGGACCCCACTCTAAAATAAGATATCTTGTTCCAACTGGTTGAATTATTGCTGCTGCTACAGGTGGCAATTGCTGGTGAGGTGTCCTTTTGTGGGGAGTGAATTCATGGTAATAAAGCCAATATCATTTCCTTAGCTCTTTGTACTTACCTGGAACAGTTTGGTTTCTGCTTGTATTTTCCCATCCTCGTTTCCTCTGATTTACTGATCCTAATTCATTATCATCTATTTTTTTACTTTTTAAGCTGCAAAGACAGCTGCTTAAAGTGAAGAGGAAATCTTACGATATTTATATGGTCAAGTTATAGCTCTAAAATGAGTGAAAATTCTATTTTAAAAAATTTGAGTGTCATTTACCCAAAGGTAAGTAATTTAGTAAACATGCTGGGCTTCTGTGTTGTGTCCTCACTTCTGCAAAGACTACGTGCTTGCTGTGTTGGTGTCATGTTGTATGTCATGTTATGTCACTCATTTGTCTGAGTCTGTTGTTTTCATGCACCCTGTTTGGAATTGTTGGGCCCTGTTCTTTATATTCACAACCTCCAAGACCATGCATTACACATAGCTAAGTCATAATGGTGATTCTGTTTCATGTAGATTGCATGCTTTTACCCCTCTTTTAGGCGACTAATACTCTGCTATGCAGTTCAATACTCGTCTTTCGTTAAGCCCTATGACCTGAAGCTGCTAATCGATTATTTTATGCTGTATGTAGGAGAGCATATTATCTCGTTCAGCGAAGTTGTGCTTGAGGTTATGAGACACCTCGATGGAGCATATGCTCTTATTTTCAAAAGCCGACATTATCCAAATGAGTTGGTTGCTTGCAAACGTGGTGGCCCATTGCTTCTTGGTGTCAAGGTAAGTTATCAATGGCTATTTAATGAGAAATTGCTCTGCTGGGTGACCTGATTCACCAATTTTCAAGTTCGTAAGCTTTTTGTATTTTTTTGCTTGCTATTGTAAACATTGGTTGTTTTATGGACTTATGCACATACACATCCACGCATATATCTTCTATTAATAGATTTTCTGTAAAGCTTCTACTTGCTTGATCTTCATTGTCTTTCATATCCTTTGGCTATGCATATGGAAACCATAATTCTATTTGAGATTAGTATCTCATTGATAATTCAGCTATTTGAGTAACTTGATCATGTTGAACTTAGTGCATTTACCATTTGATAGGTTGGATTCATAGCGTGAGATTCCTGTTTCCAATGCATCTATATTTGTGGCTTTTTTAAGTACTTTTTCCTGATGATAGTGGTGACTGTTTCAGGAACTAACTGACGATGTTGGCTCTGGAGCATCATTCCCTGAATTCAAAATCTTGAAGAATGGGCAGCCAAAAGAACTCTTTTTCTCGAGTGATGCTAATGCTCTTGTTGAACACACGAAAAAGGTTTTGGTGGTCGAGGATGGTGAAGTTGTTCATGTGAAGGTACTTTGTTACGATGTTTATTCTTGTATGGTAGTGGCTGGGAGCTTCCACTTCTTTTTCTTTGTGGGGCTTGATGTCTATCAAAAGGTTGAAGTCAGGGATGAAAAAGACTTAAATTAATGAATGGTTTTGGAGAAAATTGGTGTTGAAATGTTATGATAACCTTGATAATCCCCTCATCTAATAATGATTGCCCTATCAAGCTTTCCAATTGGGAAAAGCCAAAATGTGGCCCTGATAAATAAAGAACAAAAGCTAGTGTTAACCCCATCTTAGCAGATGTAGGTAGCCTTACCTTTTCAGGGAAAGAGATTTGAGTCTAAAAGATCCACATTTTTTGGTGCAAAGAAAGTTGTTTATTTATTTATTTATTCGGAATAAAATCTTTTGTAACAGATATATTAGGTAATGGTAGCATTTATATAATAACATCAAGTAACATTATGTAATAATATCATAAACAAAAGTAAGTGAAACACATTAAAAAATTATAGCAGGCAACAAACAATCAGAATTGAAGTATCACCTAGTTTACAAGTCAAACATAAATGTTTGTCAAGGGACTAAAAGCCAAAGGGTACAAGGCTAAACTCCAATCCTCAGGCTTTTGAAACTCTTATCCTGGCCATGTCCGTAGTAAGTCACAAATGTCTTGTATGCTGTTTAATCATCTTAGTCCAGTTCTTTTTTGGCCTTCCTCAGCACCTTGTGTGTTTCGTGAGATCAATTTTCTCACGTCTTCGGAATGTTGCATCTATACTCTCTCTCATAATTTGACCAAACCCTGTGAGTCTTTCCTTGCTTATCTTTTCATATATTGGCCCATTCCCGCCTTTTCTCTAATCATCTCATTTCTAGTCCTATACTCCTATTCAATCTTGTATAACTACACATCCGTGATCCATCTAATCGTCAACCTTTAGACTTGAATGTTCTTGATCGGTGTCTCGGTCAATACTTTCTCATACAACAAGGTTGATCGGACTACCTTATGGTTGACTATCCCCTTTAGATCTACTGGGAAGCAATGCAGACATGTCTTTGTGGATTGATACATTAACTGCACATGTAGTGTAGACCGCGTGGCAGTATCATATATAAAATAGAATGTCCTGGGATCATGTAAAATGAAAAAAAAATTTCTTTATGGAGATTTTCAGGTATGGAATTTTTACACATGAAATTTGTGTAAGTTTGATGTTTTAGGCCTGATCAAAAAAAAGTTTGATGTTTTAGGGCTTTAGGCTTGGTTTTATTGACTCTACTCCCCTAAGGAAACTGCATGTCCATGGAAGCTGAAGTCATATGAGAAACTGACATGGCATGATGTTGAGTGGTCAACATGATTTTTCTAATGAATAAGGTATAGCATGTTTGATGTATTGGACACATATACATTTTAAGAAATTGAAATGTTCTTTTAATATTTGTTTTATGTTTGTATTTATTAGTCATAAAGAGGCTATGGTTGAAACTTGAATGTGACACACCTAGGATTGTTTGTATGTGTGTTACAAATGTTGAATAACAGAAAAATATTGCTTGAACATTTGACATGTGTCGGAGGGTGTCGGAGGATTCTGTGTCGAACTCATGTTGAACATGGATATATCAAGCAAGAGAGAGTGCTAGAATCCTTAGTGCCTAAACCATTGCGTTCATACAAACCTTCTGATATTTGGAGCATTTAGGGAGAATGTAACTGAAGAGTCTTGTAGATTGTCGAAACTTCTCTTTAGCGCTTTAGAAGACAATTTCATCAAGACACTCAATTTTGTGGGATAATAGGAACTTTTGCTCTTCCTCTATTGATATTGCTGTCTATGTGAATAATATGTATTTTGAATGTGTATAGTATTTTGTAGGATGCTAGTTTTGCATCAATTGCTTTGTCTGCTATATATAATATACTTTCTCCGTCCTGGAAAAGTTTTCATTTGTCAAATTTTTTTATTCTTTGCGTATCTTATATTAAACCTTGGATTGGATTCTACCTCCTCCCGTGTAGCTTTGACATGATGTATTGCTTTTTATGCTCTTTTTCCTTTTTTTTCTTTCGTGGAAATTGGTGGTTGGATAATTGAAGTGATGATTTTCAATATTAGCATCACCATATTCAACATGAATGGAAATGAGAGATAAGCAAAGATGTTTTGTTATTTTTGTTGCTTTTCAATATTTGTCAACTTTTTCAGGGCCGAGCTAGCTTGGAAACTCTCACGAGCCGACTCGGCTCATTTCCACTGTCGTTTTCGCATTGTAGATCTTGGTGTTGAGTGATAAGAGCTCTCTTGTAGCTTTGAACTAGGGGTCTGGGCTGTGCGTCTTGGAAGCTTAGCCTTATGCTTAGCTGTTTCAAGATTTGGGAGGCGAGGTTGCTTGACTTCCGTAGAATTTGAGACCTCCTGGTCTCTTGCAAGCATGTACTATGGTCTAGAGGCTCTGGTTTGAAGTCTATGATTGCCCATGTGGACCTTGTCGGCTTGTTATGCCATAATTAGAGAATTGCCTCATCTACTGTCCTTGGTCAAAGCATTTGTTCCATGAGCCATGCGCTTTGCTATTGGAGTTGGGGGAATAATGCGGAATAGAAAAACAGCGGTAACTTAAGTACTGCTTTTTTGAAGTGGGCCTCTTCGTTCTAAGCGCTAAGACTACTTGTATTTGGATCTTCTAGATCTTACTTTCTCGAGCGGGATTCATATAGGGGGTAGTTGTTTTCTTGGGATATCAGTCTTATTTTGTGCAACTTTTGTAGTATATTTTTGGATTGTATTAGGATCTTGCTCTATAATAAGGTAGTTGCGAGAGCGGTTTCTTCACTAGATTACATATATAATATTAGTTCTATGTTCTAAAAGTGCTAAGCTTTTGAAGAGATTTTTCCTGGCATTCAGGTCTTAAAGCGGTTTTCTGTTCAGAATGTTAAAATGAAAATGGTTTCGCAGTATCTTCTGTAGTTTAGGCTTTTTAGCCACATTTGCTGTTGTTTGTTCAACTTGATTTAGCAGTTGGCCACAAAAGCCCTTTTGCTTACTGTGTTGTAAAATTTGATCAGAAGAGTACTGTTTAGGAATCGAATTTATTTAAACATGCTTCCTGGTTTTCCAAGATTGATCAGAAATAAATTTTGTTTCTTTTTGGTTCTCAAGCTAGTTAGACGGCATTGCATGAACATCTGCCTTCCTAGTTTCAACATTAAGTGATCAGCCTGCCAAGAATACTCGCTAACATCGGATAGTCATATTTCTTAGAGGTACTAAACAACTGCATGAATTAGCAAAATGAAGGTTACACTAGATAAAGATCTTTGTGGAAGCCAATTAAGATAAACATATTGAACTCCTGAGGGGATCCAAGCAAACTGTGCTTTATTTTTTCTATGGAGCCATGAGTTACTAAGGTTATGGTCTTCATCCCACAATGGGCTCCTTGGAAAATGTTCTCTGTGTGGAGCATGTAAAGGGAAGTCGAGTTCTCAGCCTTCTCTTTCTGTTGATCTTGAGTACAACCCCCCCCCCCCCGGTGGAAATTAAAAAAAAAAGATAGAAAGAAAGAAAAGAATGTCACTTTGGCTTACTGAGCCTTCTTCTCTTGATGCGTAGAAAGTACTGTGGATGTTCAAAGGTCACTTTGGCATTTGAGCCTTCTTCCTTACTGTTTATGTGCATTGTGCAACCTCGGGACCCAGAAACAGCCTTGATTGGAGGCTACTTCTTGATGCTGTGGGATCTAGGGAAGTCTTTGATTCTTTAAAGCTGCAAATCTCTATTTGCTCTGTCAACCATGGGCATCACCAAGTTCTTTCTGTCATCTCCACCCCCCCACCCCAAAAAAAATATTTTCATCAAACACATGACTTACTAATTAAAGCCAAAGTACAAATATTTAAATACTAAATCTGTTTCTGTTACTGTTTCAGGATGGAGGGGTAACAATCCTCAAATTTGACAACGACAAAGGGAAGAACCAGGGTGTTCTTTGTCGACCTGCTTCAGTGCAGCGGGCACTATCCATTCTTGAGATGGAGGTTGAACAAATAAACAAGGGAAAATATGAGCATTATATGCAGAAAGAAATTCATGAACAACCAGAGTCCTTGAGAACAACAATGAGGGGGAGGCTTATCCGTGGAGGTTCTTGCAAAGCTAAGTCTGTCATGTTGGGCGGAATTAAGGATCATCTGAAAACAGTAAGGCGTAGTAGACGCATTGTTTTTATTGGATGTGGTACAAGCTATAATGCTGCTTTAGCAGCTAGGCCTATTTTGGAAGAGCTTTCTGGTTAGTTCGTCGTGGTTTCAGGTTCCTCTCTGTTTGGTTTTGTATTTTGTTGTCCGTTGTGTTTGATGATTGCTGTTGTTCTCAGGGATTCCTGTTACCATGGAAATTGCTAGTGATCTGTTGGACAGGCAGGGCCCAATTTACAGGGAAGATACTGCTGTTTTTGTTAGTCAATCTGGTGAAACTGCAGACACATTGCAAGCATTAGAATATGCTTTAGAAAATGGGGCTTTGTGTGTTGGTATAACAAATACAGTTGGCAGTGCAATTGCAAGAAACACACATTGTGGTGTGCATATAAATGCAGGTGCTGAGATTGGTGTTGCCAGTACCAAGGTACTTTGTCTACTGCTGTCAGATTAAAATTACATTCTTCAGTTTCTTCTTTTTGCCTCCCTGGTGATAACTATTAAATTACCACAATGACAGGCATATACAAGTCAAATTGTTGTGATGGCCATGCTTGCTTTAGCCATTGCTGATGATACCATCTCAAATCAACCAAGACGAGAAGCTATAATTGATGGCTTATTTGATTTGCCAAGTATGCTCTCTTTCCAGGCAAAAAGGGAAAAATAAAGGGGCTCAGGAAATCATCAGTCTTTTCGCACACTTTTGTTGATTTCAGCATGATTTTTGGTTTGTAGATAAGGTGAGAGAGGTGCTTGAGCTAGACCAAGAAATGAAGGACCTTGCACGACAATTGATTGATGAGCAGTCCCTTCTTGTTTTCGGGAGAGGGTACAACTATGCAACAGCCCTTGAAGGTGCTTTGAAAGTGAAAGAAGTAGCCCTAATGCACAGTGAAGGTATACTTGCTGGTGAAATGAAGCATGGTCCATTAGCCCTTGTTGACGAAAATCTACCTATTGTTGTTATTGCCACTCGTGATGCTTGCTTCAGGTTAGGCCATTCAGGTTACTCATGATGAAAATCATGAATTGAAGTTCCATTATTTGTTTTCGCATCTTACTAAAGTCTCCCTGCAGCAAGCAACAATCAGTAATCCAACAACTTCATGCACGCAAAGGTCGTTTGATTGTGATGTGTTCAAAAGGGGATGCTGCATCTGTCTGTCCCAGTGGGTCATGTCGTGTAATTGAGGTCCCGCAGGTGGAGGACTGCCTTCAGCCTGTGATTAATGTCATTCCCTTACAGGTACGTAGTGGTGTTTTTTTTGGGTTAAAAATAAATAATTATCATCTCTTCCAAATTGTTACACCTGAATGCTGTCACTAACATTGCCTTTTTGATGCAGCTTTTAGCTTATCACCTGACAGTATTGCGGGGTTTAAATGTTGACCAGCCTCGAAACCTGGCAAAAAGTGTGACAACCCAATAATGAACTGCGTACAGAGAGGCTTGAACCGTTTTGTGTTAAATGAGGGATTAGTTGTTTCAGGGGATTGGTTTGGGATTGGTTGGGCGTACTACCGTGGACCCAGAGATTACGACTAGTGAGAGGATTCCCTTTTTCACCCCTATTCCTCATGTCTCCCAACTCTAGTTGGGTGTTCAATAGTCATTTGTCTGTAAGATGTTAGCTCTTTCGATCTCAAAGATTGAATGAAATGCCTTTGTAGTTGGTATGATCTCAGAACGAATGTTTCGAGTTCTTATTGCTGACAAATTGGACGAAGTCAATTAGGTTGCATTTTTTATGGCTTAGGGTTGTTTTGGCATTGTTTGTGCTCGTTGTTGTTTAGGGTTTCTAAAATTATTTTATCTTTCCTTAAAAAATAAAAGAAAAGAGAATAATCCTTAATGATATGCTGAGTGTTATCCGCATTTTAATTTTGATGTATGATTATTGCAAAGATTAACATTGATAAATAGCATCTTATTACAGACTAATCTTATGAAGGTAAATTTTGCCAAGGGCAAATCCTTTACTCTTGATCTAGTACAAACTCATCCACCCCCCTCCCTAAAAAAAAGATTTTAATCCCCACTAATCCCTCCAAATTTTCAAGTAAATTTGTTCTTTAATTATCTTGGAGGAATATTATTAAAACTCCTCAAAACTCATACTTAATCTAATTAGTTTGGGCAGCACATAATTGGCCTAAAATTATATGCTAATTTAGGATGGTCTACCATAGGAACTTAGGTAATAGGGGTGGCATTTGGGTGTTTCAAAATTTTTCAACTATTAAAAAAGTCTAGGATAGTTGAAATACCTCTCTTCCGATTAAAGTCCAAGTACTTTGAAATAACTACTGGCAAAACCAACTGCATCCGAGCTTTTGGTACCATCAGGGGACCAAATGGTTATCTTTGCTTTATTGGCCTAGAAAGGCTTAATCAGATCGACCTTTTGAACCGTAGATATAAAGTTTTCTTTCTGAATCGTGGTCCATACAATATTAAAAGAACTAAACCTGTAATTGATTTGATCGAAGCAATAGGCCAATAGGTCAGCCTGTTGGATTGGTTGGATCACTTTAAATCGGTTAGTCCGGTTGACCATTGAACCGGATTGGACTAGACATGGTCTAGTTAATTTGGTCATTAATGTTGCCCTAATTAATCTACCTAGTTACTTAATTTTAAAAAGTAATGAACTTTTTAATACAAAACTTACCATATTTATTATTTTTATATATTTCATCGCATGTCATATATATTTAAAGTTAAATGAATTTTTCCAAAATATTCTTGTGCATAATTCTTATTAAAATAATTTTATGCATCATGACAAAATTACTTAAAATCATTGCTTGCCCCAAGTAAGCAAAGGTAGACAAGCCAGTCCACAGCCTGAAAAGCCACAAAAATAATAAAATAAAACTTAATTATATAAGCGAGATAATGGGAGCATAGAGGAAAGAAACCCCAGCTTATATTTTTTTATGTAGTCACTGCAGGTACTAGTCTTTTGCAACGATTTGATAGCACCAATGGGTTTTCACGTTTTTCATACCAACAGAGAAAGTAAGTCTCAGTCGAACAGGTTGAACTAGTCAATCTGGTTCGATTCTCATAACATTAAATCCACACACCATTTTTCTCTACATCTAGATTTTGATGCCAGAAAACCTTTCAACAATTCACCAAATATCTTCAATCATCTGTTTCATGAGAAATGATTGCATAAAAGTATGTAGAATCCCTATCATATTGATCCCAAGGGTGCTAAGTCAACCTAAAGACTGATGAATATGGTGACATGAAATAATTGCAAATGAAACTTATACATAATATGAGGAGAATTTGAGAACATTGGACTAGAAGATCAATGAGACAATGAGACTGAGCAAAAAGAGTAAATAACAAAATGTAGATGAACTGTGTTTCTTAATGAGGTTCAATTAGACTACATCTTCGCCTAAGGATCCTTCTTAGGATTCAACCAACTTAGCATGAATCTTCGGAGAGATTACACTACCAAGCATCCACCAAGAATCCTAACCACCTCCCCCCCCCCCCCCCAAAGCTCCTCTTGATGTGATTTGTCCTAAGTCCCTAGTAAGGATGACTCTTATAGTCAATCCTCTTGTTTACTAACCCTCTTGCCCTACTAAGATTCTCAAATATGTGTACAAAGATTACAATAATTTTAAATTTATCACCCAAGAGTACAGTAAATACTTGAAATATGAGTTAACCTCTTGTGTTGTGTGTCGCACCCTTCTCCTTTAGTAAGATTTTCCATGTATAAGCATTGTGAATTAAACTGTTGGAGAATGCCAAAGATTGTAGCTGTTGAATGCTTCAGAATACTCTATTAAAAACTCTTCATCTAAGGGCTAATAGCTCGCTCAAGGGCCTTGACCATTGTCTCTTGTCTCAACAATTGTTTGAGGTTGCTCTTCGTTTCCTCCGGAGGCACGTTTCCAGCCTTCATTTATTATTGAGCCATTGCTTTCCCCGTTTGATAGGGTAGATAAACTCCTTTTAACCTTCATGTGGACGACTTTCTAACTCTGTTACAGTTGACGTGCTACACCATAAAACACTTTTGGCCCCTTTCCTATCTAGGAATACTTTTGAATTTAATGTTCAGGAAAACTGAAGAAACATCAACACACTGGTGTAATAGCTCCACAAATGCAGGGTCTCATTGCCCCTTTACCAACCACACTCGCTTGTTATTCAGAATCGAGCGACGTTCATGGAGATACTAAAAGATGCACAGCAAACCAAAGAGACATCTGGAGACAAAGACCTACCAAACTGTGTAGGGAATACCCAGACACACAGAGAGTAAAAGTACATTCCCAACGCAGAACACTAGTGCGTAAATTCATAGAAAAACATTGAGGTGTTTTAATGCTTAATCATGAATCACATCATTCACATAAGGTACTCTGTCTTTTGGCATAAGTGGATAAGTAACGACACTGTAAATTATTGATTGAACCATGTACCGTCTATGCGTTTACATCTGAGATCAGTAAATGTGCATCAAGATAAGAAGGATACCAGACAGCAGTCAGAATTACACGTATGAGACGGTAAGCAAAAATAAAAAAGCAGAGACCTGACTGCGATGGAGTTCAAGTAGAAGATTATTCTCTGCACTTCAATGGTCATCCTCTGTAGGAAGAAAACACGGCATGACCCTACAAATGCATTTCAGCAGTAACAATGACAACAAAGTCGCCTCCAGATCTCCACACTTCGCCTGTCTTAGTAGAAAGCAAGAAGGCATTAGATAGCCTAGTCACTTCACTATATTCAAACTTCCAACAATAGTGAAATCTGAAAATATATCAAAGAAGGAAATTTGACGCCAAAACAAGTAACATAGGAGAGGGTTTTCCTTAAGGGGGCAAAAAAGGGAATGCACAAAGGATCTGACACTAAAACCTTTGGTGCTCAAGCCTCAACCATCAGCCAATTAAACAAGGACGAATTGAGTAATTGGCACCAGTTAGATTAACTTTTTAGGGTGAATAATCGACTACTGGAAAAAGCAGTGATAAAAGTACTCTCGCAAATGAGACAATAAATGACATTACAAAACATTACTGTTATTTTACAGGCAGCACAGTTCATGGCAGAAAATTCTCTATTGAGCAATTTTTTTCAATTTTGGATTACAGCGGATTAAATATCTACTAAACTGTCATATCCACTGATTTTGTCACTGTGAAGCAGGCAGTCACATTTAGAATCTAGGATTCAACATAAATAAGCTCTCTACAATTCTATTGTAGTGTAAGGTTGCATATGTCTAAATTCCTCACAACTCACCCGGGCAAGATTTTGGGTTATTTGCTAGTTGGTGAGGCTGCTTCAGAGGCATTTAAAGTGAACTTGCATGCTAACCTCAAAAAATGGAAGTGAAAATAGGTTCACTACTCGGGCACTTTATTCTGCCTGTACCACAATGAAGACGGACACTAGATGACTACACGCCTCAACATACTGAATTCTAGACAAAAGGAATAGTTTTCAGAAAATGGCCATGTCCAACACCTACATGCATACTCTCCTTTGATCCTAGTAGCAGAATCAAGTCACTATTACAGGGGTCAGTGATCCTAAAATTAGGATTCATTTTTTGATGCCAAGAATCATGTCTATATCTACAAAGAGCAGCAAGTTAAATGCTACAAATCAAGAGTGTCATGTGCTATTGATGTCTAATCATTGTCTAATTAATTTTTGAAAAATGGTCAGTATAATGACTTGTTGAGGCTAGAAACAACTCCAATTAGAAAAACGACAAATTCAGAGTTGAACTTTAACTATAGTAGTACAATACCTTTCAAAAGGATATTCCAACCACAGTATGGCCGACCAAAAATGTGTCAGAGTAAAGAGGATTCCCAACTAGCATAAACAGCACTAATAATTTTGTCATGTAATTCTGCTCCGGAACAGGCAATAATTCCCCGGTCAAGTCCTTCCAAATATATACCCCTAGAAAAGTCCAGTGGACGTCCTCCAGCATCAGTTACTACACCACCAGCCTCCTCTATAATAAGCACACCTGCAGCATGATCCCATATCTTCTCTTTGTAGCCAGCTCTTGCAAATTTCATACATATTTCGGCATCTCCGCGCGCTATGGCTGCATACTTCACCATACTGTAAACACGCAATGGCTGCTTTCTGGTTTTTTGGGGGGGGGGGGTTAAGAGTAACTACATAAGAATTAAGCATAGACTATGCAGCTGAATAAATGAAAAGTTACAAAACAGAGAAGTTCCACCATGTCCTACTTCCATACGCTGAGTGCAGACTCCCGAGTTCCACTAGGCAGAGGCCATGGAGGGTTAGACATGGCAGCCTCGCAGCCTCACCCATGGAAACCAATTCAAGGTGCAATGATTTTCCTATGTAAGACAAATCAACTGGAGGAAACCTTGGAAACATTCAACCATGTGTCCATTTACAGTTGCTGAGTTATAATTAAAGTATGCCCAGCTATGTACTTATCTAAACAGAAAACCCAACCTATGTACCAGCTATGGACAGATGGATATAGTGTTACACTTGTACAGACATAAATTAAAGCATAAACAGATATAGATTATTGGGGAGGAGGGGGAGATTTTTTAAAACAAACGCTTCAAATTCCTAGTCTGTCCTTGTAGCATAGTAACCAACAGCACAAAAGATGAGAGGAAAATAGCTTCCCTCATGTTCACTAAGGAGCCACACCACTATATTTTCCTCAGGCGTATATATGGATAGGACTAAGAATTCCATATAAATCACACAGGCCGGTAAAAGAACGAAAAAGAGAAATTTTGGAACCTAGCCAAGACATGACCTGGATAGAAACAACACGCCTGCTGATTTTTACTCTAGTTCCTAGTCCACATAAATCAACTTGGACCTCAAGAATGTCAGCAATACAATGTATTCAAAGCAGAAAACTAAGCAACACAGCATATCAGTCACACACCTGAGACCAGCAGTTTGCGCAACCCCTTCCGTGAAAGAATGACTTGTATTTGCTTTCTCTACTGGCTCGCAAAATGTTGCTAGAGCTGGATCCTCAATGGAGGAAACTCGAATTGGTGTAGCTGAATTGATGCCATCAAGTGTCATCTCTCCATGGAGTAATGGCTGCATCCATGCCTTTCCGGAGCCTTTCTTTGCATACATCACACAGCCTGTCTCCCACAGGTTAGGAGGGATTGTGGATATTGATGTGAGTTGATGATGATTGTTTATCAATCCCTTTTTCACAGGGTAGTTAGGACAACCCAGAACTCCAAGAACTACTGTTCCGTCCACAATCAATGCTAAGGCAACAGCATATTGATTACCACGTACAAAGCCCAAGGTCCCATCAACAGGGTCCAGAACCCAATGACTCCCTTTAGGTCCACCAGAGGAGTTGCATCGACTAATGGCTTCAATGACTTGTTTGCAGTTGAGAGCCTTGTCAGGAGGCTTAAGGCCGTATCTCGGTGCTGCTGAGAAGCATTCATTCACTGTTTTCACTACAGCCTCTAACAAACCTGAAGAATCAGACTTTGAGAGACTATATGCATCTTCTTCGGCAACAATGGATACATTTTGGCTTCCAAAAGACTCGGATAATATCCAGCTGACAACGGCTTGAACACTATAATCTGTTCATGCAGTAATGCCGATCTGCCATCAACTTCAGATGCACAAAGCATAAAACAAATATGAAGTCAAATAGGAATGAATACTTCAGCACAGGAACAAAAAATGAACTGTAAAAATTCAATAAATTAAATCAAACAAACAAAAAGTACCACTAAAATAGAATGTGGGGGGGGGGATGCTTGTATCCAAACTCCTGACCCCCCCCCCCCAATTTTTTCAAGGAACTCATTAAATTAATCAAATGGGAAGGAATTTGATCTACAAATTCTCTGTAAGAGACACATTGAGGCGGTAGTATGCAAGGACTTGATCATGGTCTTGCGCTTTCTTGTCAGTGGAAGCCTTCATTGATATACTTAACATTCCTGATTGGTTCACTAAATCACACAGCAGAGCTTAGGCCAATTGTATCATTTAGTTTTCTAACAGGTTTCCCAACGTAACTTATCATGAAAAATTAGCATCAGGTGCAACCCTTGAGTAATGCTGTCAATAAAGAAATCCTAAATTTATTTTAATTATTTAAAATGTCGCTGTTGATTAAATTTATGATCGAATACAAGAGGGAGAATAAAGATGGGAGAAATTTAGAATTTCAAGAAAAGCAAATGCATGAGGTCAAAAAAGGAATCAAAGAAGTAAATTCCTCTAGCCTTATGTTATGCTCTGTCTAATCTATTGTTCCCTGAAGCGAAACAGCTCAGACATCTCTGGCAGTTTGCGATTCGAACTGATACAAAATCCCACCACTTTTCAACTTCATTCATGGTTTTTCACAAAAACCTCGACCAAACAAGCAATTTCATAATCGACAACAGGTAAACAGTCCCGAAAAGAGGAATGTGGATAAAGCATTGAGATTTACGAAGCATAGGCATAGAAGAAACCAGGGAAAATAGAGAGAGAATGAAATGAATTGCCTGCGACAGTGACGAGGGAATCATCGTCCTTGCACTCGACCTGTTGATGGGTGGTGGAAAGCAAAGTGTTTTGGACCTTCTGGCAAAGAGAGCAAGCTAAGTGTACTGCTCTTACCGCCACATCCAATTCCTTGGAGAACTTACCCTCGGCCATGTTTGTATTTTTATCTGTCCAGGTTCATGTGTGTCAGTGTGTGTGTTTGTATGTGTGTGTGTGGGAGAGAGCGAGAGAGAGAGAGAGAGGAGAGAATTTGGAAGCTCTCTGCCTGCCTTACATAGTGGGTTGGGACTTGGGACGGTGGATGGCCGGTTTCCAGCATCTCGCACGATCTCCCCCCCCCCCCCCCCCCCCCAGCCCACTGTCGCCCTTACTCCCAAAATGGATCACCTTCTGTTTTTTTAGGGCATCCCAGTTGAAGTTTTATTTTTTAAAACTCAGACCTACTATATTAGTATGAGTTTTACTTGCATTATATTTAATTTTTTAATCATCAAAATTTATTTTAAGATAATTAATTATCATGGAGTTCATAATTTAAACTTAATTTGTCCATAATTTAAACTTAATTTATTACTTTGCATTTTTTATATTGTGTTTGCATTTTATCTTATGTTCTTACTTAGGCTCTGTTCTTTTCGTGGGTAAATTGGGTAGGTAAAAGGGTGAAGTGGGTTGAAGTTGGTTGAGGTGGGTTGAAGTGGATTAAAGTTGGTATTTTTTTTTTGAGGTGGTTAAAATAGGTTGAAGTAGGTTGAAGTGGGTTGATGTTGATTGAAGTGGGTTGAAGTTGATATATTTTTTATGTGGTGGGTTGAAATGGGTCAAAATAATGAAAATCTAGTTAATGTGTGATAATTTATGAAATTACCGAAAATTTGTGAACTTTTTGTGTACTGTTTCTGATATTATATTTTTATGTTTTATTTTTTATTTTTTTATGTTTTTATTTTTTTATGTTTTATTTTTTATATTTCATTTCTTTATTTTTATTTTAGATTTTTTTCATTTTTTAGATTTTCATTTTTCAATTTTCAATTTTCATTTTTCTTTATTTCGTTTTTTTTTTATTTTGTAATATCATCCTTCTTATTTTTTATTTTTTAAATTTTATTTTTAATTATACATGTTATTTTTTATTAGCTAATTATTTGCCTTGAAATGGAAAAGAGAACCCAGGCGCTCAAACACGTTCGAGCTTCTCTGCCCACGAAGCTGCCATTGCTGCTCACCGAACTCCAAATCCGACCAGTCGACGGCTCCGCCTCCACCCACCGACAGAGCATCCGCCGCCGACGTCTTCGGCCGGTACCGGCGCCACAGAGAGCCGGACCTCGTGTCGCGACCGCAAACAGACAGACAGAGCTCGCGCTGCGCCCGGGGCTGACCCGGCGACGGCTTCACCTCCACGCACCGGCAGAGGACAAGCCGCCGACGCCGCCAGCCGGTACCGGCGCCAGAGACCACCGCACTTCACACCCAGCAAACGCGTGAAAAAATAAATAATGGGAAAATAAAAAACAAAAAATAAAAAAATTTACAAATTAAAAATTAAAAATAAAAGTTAAAAATTAGAAGATAAAAAATAAAAATACAAATAATAAAAATAAAGAATACAAATTAAAAAATGAAAAAATAAAAAATTATAAATTTAAAATTACAAAATTAATAATTAATAATTAATAATTAAAATTTAAAATGTAAAAATAAAAATAAAACAATTAAATATTGAAAATTTAAAAATAAAAATAAAAATAAAAATTAAAAATAAAAACTTAAAATAAAAATAAAAAATAAAAAAATAAAAAATAAAAAATAAAAAAGTACAAAAATAAAAAATAAAAAATAAAAATTAAAAATTAAAAAATAGAACATGAAAAATAAAACATGAAAAATAAAAATTACAAAAAAAAAATAATACAAATTAAAAAATTAAAAAATTAAAAATTAAAAATTACAAAATTAACAATTAAAAATAAAAAATAAAAAATAAAAAATAAGACAATTAAATATTAAAAAATAAAAAAATTAAAATTAAAATTAAAATAACAATAAAAAATACAAAATAAAAATAAAAATAAAAAATAAAAAAACATAAAAATAAAAACTGAAAAATTAAAAAAATAAAAAATAAAAAATAAAAATAAAACTGAAAAAATTAAAAATTAAAAAATAAACAACAAAAAACAACAAATAAAAAAGAATGAACAAAAACTTCACAAAATTTCGATACCTTGATAAATTATCACACATTAGTTACATTCTCATTATTTTAACCCACTTCAATCCACCACATATAAAATATACCAACTTTAACGCACTTCAACCTACATTAACCCACTTCAATTTAGTTCAACCTATTTCAACCCACCTCAAAAATAAAATACCAACTTCAGCCTACCCCAACCTACCTCAACCTACTTCAACCGACTTCACCCTTTTCCCCACCCAATGTACTCACGAAAACAACAGGCCCTAAATCTCATATGATACTTTACAAATTATTAAAACTATGAAGGGGTGGGTTGAAGTTGGTTGAAGTGGGTTGAAGTGGGTTGAAGTAGGTTGAAGTGGGTTGAAGTTGGTATTTTTTTTTCAAGTGGGTTGAAGTAGGTTGAAATAGGTTGAAGTAGGTTGAAGTGGGTTGACGTAGGTAAATATGAATTGACCCACGAAAAGAATAGAGCCTTACTCTTCTTCTTTTTTCTTTTTTCATCGAATATATATTTTGGGCTAATCTCTTGGCTAAATTTTATAGTTTAGTTTTTACACCATTTGGGTGTAAAATTTGGAAGATAGAATTTTCATTTTCAATTTATTAGCCCTTGCACTCTTTGTAAATATATCGTACCTTATTATTATTGTTTCATTGTGGTTATGTTTATTTATATGTGGATATTTCTTTCCAAAATTATCCGTTTATGAAATACTAAATTGAAATGCGGTGCCCAACTTAATTAAAATTTTAATTAAGATAATCCAAGTTAATTAGCGAAATTTTATGTTCGGAGCGGTACAACCTTCCCGCCTTAAAAGAAGTTTTGTACTCGAAACTTGCAAATTTGGAAGAGCCCTTGGGTTTACCTCAAACAAGTATGAGTATTTACTTTTCATGTCTTCCTCTATCTCCCATATAGCTTCCGATAAAGTATGGTTGGCCCACAGAACCTTTACCAATGGAAGGCTTTTGTTTCAGAGTTGTTTAACCTTGTAATCTAATATTTGCATAGGATACTCTTCGCATACCAGATTCTCAACGATCTCTACAGGCCCAAAATTCAGCCTATAAACCACCGGGTTTAACCTCTCAAAAATTTCATATAGCCTGATATACCTAGGTGCAACGGCCCCAATCCCTAATGCATGATTATTCTAACTTAAT
>JAKOGI010000016.1:2022500-2223192 GCA_029747015.1 Carnegiea gigantea | reverse complement strand
ACACAGACACACACACACAGACACACACACACACACACACACATATATATATTTATATGTATGTATGTATGTGTGTGTGTGTGTGTGTGTGTGTGTGTATACATATATATACATATATATGAGAACGACTCTGGTAGGATGAGGTCTTATGTAGGATGAGTAGGATGAGGTGATCAATCGTGATCAGTAGCTAATGTGTCAGTGATCGTTAGTATTATCTTGGTGATCAACATATCTTGAACAAATTTTTAAAGGTTGCTTTAAAGGTATGTTGATTACCAAGGTAATGCTAACAATTACTGAAACAATAGTTACTGATCACTGCTAGGATGAGGTCATCAGTAGTGATCAGTAGCTATTATGTCAGTGATCATTACTATTACATTGGTGATTAACATATCTTGAACAAATTTTCGAAGGTTGCCTTAAAGGTATATTGATCACCACGGTAATACTTACGATCACTGAAACAATAACTACTGATCACTACTGATCACCTCATCCTATTCATCCTACCCAAAACTTCATCCTACCGGAGTCAACCACACACACACCCACAACACCCACAACACACACAATTGCTATGCATACACACCACACACACTGCACACACGCACATACCTACATGCCTTATATATATTATATATATATATATATATATATACTACTATATATATATATATATATATATACTCATACAGCATTACATACATACATACATAGCATACATACAACTACATATATCTATAGAGATATATAGTATATATATATATATATATATATATATATATATAGTATATATATATATATATATATGTAATTTGTATGCTAATAACCAACAAATGATCAAATATGGAATAGAACTGAATAGCAAAATGCCATTTTTCACATAGGGGTCGACAATGAGTGGGTAGGGTTGGCCCATTTATAAGGTGGGTCAAGTCAGGTCATGGCTTTTCTGTTAACGATTTAGATCGGCTAGGCCTTTCATGTAAATAAACGAGTCTGATCGTTTCATGGGTGACCTGCTTTTGGGCCATTTTGAAATGGAGCGAACTTGCTAAAAAAAAAACTATGTATAATAACTATTGTTATACATAAAGCATTGGTAATAGGTGTAACTAATTGCATGATGTAAATTTGTTTGAAAAGTAGGTTAAAAAAGTAATTCGTAACTAAACGGGTTGTTAATGGGCCAACATAGTCCGACCCATCAATATGCTTTAGTAGGTCGACCCATTACTAACTCAATCCTTAACCCGACCCTTTATTAGCTCTGTTTCAAATGGTCCAACCTATTTGTCTTAATATATACCCGGCTCATTGCTAACTCCTATTTTCACACATCACCAAATGCAATTATCATGCTTTTGTAATTGGATTGGCGTTATCAAGATAATGCTCAGAGGAAATCTTTAACAAGGCCCAACCCAGACGAACATATAACTGGGTTATTGCACTTGGACTTGAACCAAGCCCCACAACACTTACAATCTTGCCGCGGGGGGGGGGGGGGTGTTGTGGGGGTTCATCCAGCCCAACGATACTAAGGACTTGAGGAGAGGTACGCTATCCGCCTCTGAAACTTATGTTCATCTCCATTTTTATGGAAGTTATCTGCAACCAACATATGTTGTCTTCTATATGTAAAATCACTCACTAAAGCATAAGCACATAGAATTAATATAACTCTACAGACAAATACTTTACATCAAACTTCTAGACAAGTTAATCACATATTCTTTAAGAGACTTTAGTCACTCACCCCAAACGATGCAACCAAACTCAGTGATTAAATCTTTTAGATACAGAAAAGTCACTATGTTTAGACAAGGTCTTAGGAAATGATAGAAATTCAACTCACGGATCCTTAATCTATAGAAAATTTGGTCACTTTTCAACAGACATGCAACTTTTCATAAGATAAGTCTTTCGACCATTAATTTTGATCTTAATAGTTATCACCTTATGCTACTAAGCTTTAGTAAAATTAGAAGATATAAACGCGAGGACACCAATGAGATGGGGTTATATGGTAATATTTTCCAAGTTTTTGAACAGTAATCTCATCGAAAGCACAAATGCATTTGCCCTCCACATCACAATAAAAAGAGGGATACTTAAAATAAATCTCAGCGTGGACTGCTCTGATGTGGAATTTGAGAAGATTCAAATATAAGCATTTTTATCCTACAAACAGACATGCAAGTCGAAAGAACAACTCTAGGCGACCTACAAAAAAAAAAAAAAACAATCATAATTAAATGGCTAATTTGGTATATATAGCCCAATCATAGTATATGAATGTGGTTTACTTTATCTTGTTTGTGTAAAAGGAAACGCTAAAAATGAATGTTATGCTAATAAATTATTTAAACTATATTGAGTGGTATAAAATGACCACAAAGAAAGTAGTTACTAATCATTATATATCAAGTGGAGTACATCGCACTAGGGATATGAATGGTATTTGTTAGGATCGTATAGGAATTGGATGGAAATAACAAAGAATTACAAAATACGTACGATCATAAAGAACAAATACAAATCGACACCAAGATTTACATGAAGAATCCAATGTGGGAAAAACCATGGATGACGATGAGCAAAATCCACTATAGAGACGGGAAAGTATAGAATTGATCTCATAGCGATGTGGTCTAAGGAGAGATCAATTAGTGATTACAATTCACTCTAAAACACTCTCTCACAAGGCTAGAATAGCGGAACAAGAAAGCTCAACAATTGTGTTTGTGTATTGCTGTGTGTTAATGATCATTATGGAGGCTTGAGGTGTGCTCCTAATAAAGGGATCAAGCAGATAGATACGAGGAAACCCTGGCTATCATAATATTTGGGCCATAAACCCAATAGTATTAGGTTGAATTAAATTGAGGCCAATGTATTTTGTGTATTTGATTGTTAGAAAATGTCAGTGACATAGTTTTTGGGGGATTACCCAGATAGATTCCCAAAGTTATGCTATGGAGGTTCTTCTCAGGAAGATTTGGGGAAAGAGGACAGTTGATGAAGTGATTGCTCAATGAAATGTATTGTTCATTGTCCGGTTTGAATTAATGATTGAAAGAAACTAGAACATTTATCATCTTTTTTTTTTTTTAATAATCTTATGAGTCATAAAGGACAGTACAATACAAATACAATAGGAAGAGATGAATCAAACTTGAGACCTAATGTACTCAAGACCTCAGTCTTAATCACTAGACTAAGACCTCATTGATACATTTATTATCTATTTGATAGGAAAATATTTATAACTCATCAAATTAAAGATTGCTAAGAGCTCTTATGTGAATGACATCATGAATGTTGGCCTTTTGAATGTGATAAATGGTTGAAGCTTTTGCATAATGGGACATTGCACAAAAAGGTAAAGGAAAGAACTATACGGCTGATGGAATTAAGCAAGCCATCGACATAAGGAAAAGGAGGGATCTAGTGCTGTGAGGCCACTCAAATGGTCACAAACAGAAGTGAAGATTTCGTTCCTCCCACCCCCCCAAAAAAATAAAAGGTGCAAAAGAACCCCCTAGGGGATTATCTTACTTATTACAAATGGGAAAAAGAACATTAGGAGGGGAGTGCAACATGGTAAGAGGTCAGGATTGATCCACTCCGATATGTGCCATGAAGTCTGCAGCCTGAATAGACTCACGGAAGCTATGCAAGATTTTCACACGCAACCTGGATCATGCATTAGGGTTTGGCATTCCTTAACGATGGAGAAGTAGGCATTGTGATCTATTGCTGTTGGACCTTAGAAATTGCTACTTTAAGTCATTCCCGAAGCCAATCTTAAGTCCTTAGAAATTGTTGCTGGACTTCACAAATTGCTGCAATCCCCATTCCCCTAGCCAACCTTAAGTCCTCAGCGCTTTCGGTAAAGCAAGCAGCTTCACCTTAACAGCAGAGCATAGACCAAAGGGGAAGGATCCAAGTTCTTAAGACAAAGTGAAGAATATACCCATTTCCATCCTGTGTTGTCATCCCATGATCCCCCCACCATTGCTTTTAACTACTGGTGGGAAGGTGGGGAAATAGACTGTATCACAAAAATCTTCAAAGGAGCGTTGGTAGCCCATTTATGCACCCAAAAACTTGTACCTTTTCCATTTCCAACTTCAGAGCTGACCCCTGTTTCACGAACCGGGCATTATCATTGATGCCTCTCCAAACATTAGATAGATTAGATTTTTGGCTTAATATGTTGTTGGGGAGATCCAAGGAAGGAGCCCACTTCAATCAAGGTTCATGGCAACAAGCCTAAGTGAGATTCCATCCTAAAACCAATTGGCAAGAGAAGGAGTAGTCCACTTGACTTATATACCATGACCCTTCTTTTCAAACTCCCGATATAGGACTTCTTTACTCATGTGACACCAAGCTCGTCCATGGGGTCTACCATGCCACACCTTTTGTTGCCTAGTCGAACGCACCATCGGCTCTGATACCACTTGTTGGGGAGATTCAAGGAAGGAGTCTACTTCAACCAAGGTCCATGGCAACAAGACCAAGTGAGTTTCCATCCTAAAACCAATTGGCAATAGGAGGAGTAGCCCACTTGACTTATATACCATAACCCTTCTTTTCAAACTCCCGATGTGAGACTTCTTTACTCATGTGTGATATTCCCAACATATGTCAACATCACGTCTATAATCACAGCACTTGGCTCTCAAGACCTGTGACACCTTTGTGAAGTCGCCAGCCTAATTATGTTAGGAAAGCTGCATCGTATCTCTCATGCACCTGAAGCCAAGGCAACCATGTTGTTTGCAGCTGGTAATTCAACCCCATGACACATCGTGAATGCCCCCCCTAATTTTCAGATCCACCCATAGAACTCTTCATGATATCTTATCAATGTCGTCACAGATGGAGCGAGGAATTTTGGTGGTTTGCATGACATTTGTGGCATGGATGAGATGGTGGATTGGATAGGAGTAGCTCTCCCCGCAATGGATAGCATGCTTGACTTCCAGCCAGCCAGCCAACCTTTGGATCTACCTGTCTGAAAGTTACTGAAGGTTTGCGTAGTAACACACCCGGGTCTTTAGTGATAGGCATTTCAAGTTCTCAGCTGATCAGCTCAGCCATAGCAGAATCAGTATTGCTTGAAGAATACATCATTGATTTTTTGGAAGCTCACTTGTTTTCCTTATGCCACAAATAGAATAGAGCTCATGCTGGAAGCAGTGTAAGATCTTTCCCTGCATTAATTAAGTTTTATTAAAAGGAGAATAATCAGAATATTAGCCATTTTGATTTTCAGAAAGTCCTTTGGAGCTAGGAAAATTGAAGGGGTGGCAGTAGAAAAACAAACTTTTTTTTTTTTTCAAGGATGGAAATACAGAAAGACATATTAGTTATCATCTTTTATTTCAATCTTAGTCAGAATGTATTTTGTGGACTTTGTATGCAAATGCAATATTGTAATATATTCATAGTCATTTTGTCTTACTTACTTAGGTTACTGTTGTTGCTAGCCAGTTCTTAAGCAAGACGGAAGGATGATTAAGAAGATAAGCGAAATTATGTGGGTCAATCCACACCTGATTTGTCCCCCCCCCCCTAAAAACCTTATCGATCAATGAAGAAACGACCGACTTCTACTTTGATACACAAAAGGGTAGTGGGGTGCACAAGTATCCCGTGTTCACACAGGGTCCAGGGAAAAGCTCCACCCCGAGGGGTGAATTGTAGGCAGCTTAACCTGACTTTGTCAGTGGCTGATTCCAAGGCTCAAACCTATGACCTTTTAGTCACACGGAATTAACCTTACCATTGCTCCAAGGCTCCCCTCCCTAATCACGTAGGCTGTTTTTTTTTTAAACAAATAAATTGAAAGCCCAAAGACTTTAAATTAAAGAGTACGAAATATTGCAAAAAGCTAATCAGTACTAATGTGCTTTAATGTAGCTAATCAGTACAAATGTGCTTAAGTGTACAAGACATCATAAAGAAGCACCAAATGACATCTATACATCATGTACCTACAAGCACAAGTCCGGTTTGAGTAAATCGCAATGGTCAACTTCGAGAAACAACGCATGATATGTTCTCTCTAACTTTTGACCATACTAAAATTCTCCACATTTTGCATATGATTTCAATGCCATAAAGCATCAGGCTGTACAGCGCATGACTTTGCATAAAGGAGCCGGTCCCTTTTTTCAACTATATATACATTGATTCTTTTCCTTTTAGTTAACTTCAATTGTTCACTTTGGTGTTCCGCTAAAGATGGCTAACATTAATGGCTTATTAAACTTCTCGTAAACGACAATGGCTATATTAAAAACATGGAACCCATGATCAGTACATTCACAGTGGTTGCCTCATTCTTTTAGTTTAGGGGGTCTTCTTTTTAGATGGACTCCAATGCCTTGGAAGAGTACCCAACAGACTAGGAGAAAGATTATTGAAGCAGTGTATGAATTTTTGTGTTTCTAGCAAATGGAACTGAAAACTAAATTTATAGACAATTGAAAAGCTAAAGACAACTGCTGGAGTATGAAAGTGGGTATTGTCCCACATTGATAAAATTCAAAGAATATAATAGTGGGTGTTGTTCCACATTGATGAAATTAAAGGGTTTGAGCATGTATATAAGCTTGTGAGTTACTCCACCTATTATCAATTGATTTTGGGATGGAACCTTATTTGAGCTTATGTGCATAACTCGCCGTTAAAAGTCCAATTATATAAAAATTTAACAACAGGGACAAGAATGGTTGACATAATGAGAGAATAATGCAAAAAAAAATAAAATCTAGTATACCATTAAATAGGGACGGAACGTAGTGGGGCCGAGGAGCTGATCCTCCAAATATCTTGGCTCGAAAAGCATTAACAAAATATGTGGTTTCGGATGTGACTGCATATTGTGATATGCGCCTGCGCTTTGGTTTCATTGGCCCGCCCCAATCCACGTAGCATTTTTCTTTTATTTTTTATTACTTCTTGGTAATATGAACTACTTACGCATAGCTAGTGACATGCAAACAACAAATAACACAATTGTTCAACGATAAAAATGCCCTCATCAAATTTGATTTTGATATTTCCGTGACATTTCGAGTCTCTAAATGACATTGGTTATTGCCCAAGCGTTTGGCCATGCACCACCTCATTGTCTAGCAAATGCTGGATTATTACGAAACAAGTTTTTGAGGGATAGATTGCAGTAATTACTAATAAGGAGATATGTAACTCGACTAACATGTCTTTTACATGAGTTGCTGACAACCGGGGGGGAACAAGGCCTGAAGCCTAAATCCAAATAGCAATATTATCCACACCCTCCTCGTCAATAGCTTCAACAACTTGTTTTTAGCTGCCAGTCTCTCTCCACCAAGGCCAGCTGGGTTGTCAGAAACAATATTTACAGACACATTCTTAAGAAAATATTTTCTCCTCCTTATTCATCCTAATCATAGGAAAATTGGGAAACAAAAATCATTTTGCTAAGTTTTCTACCTACCAAACACATGCTAATTAATCGAATAAATTGGTTAGTAGCTAGGATAGGTTTTATATTTTTCTTGCGAGATTTTAATTTTCAAGATAGGAGCCTTCATATGACAATTTAATTCTCACTATATACTTGCTTACATTTGTAACAAACTTGCTAACTAACTCGCAACAGACTCAAAATTGAGATCTGGATCAATCCTTGTGATCCGATGATTAAAATTAGATCTAATCAAAATCTTATCAACCTAAAAAAATTCCAATTGAAATTTAATATGACTTTCAAATCTAATCACCCATTTGCCAGATTTACTAAAAAATAAATCCAATAAAATTATGAATTTGAAGGCAATCTCATGGCAGAAAGTATATTGAACTCAAGAAAATGTAAACAAAAACATAGAGCAAAAATAGGTCAAAGAGAGTTGGGGAGAGGGGGGAGCAATAATTAACTTGCTGAGAGCGACATCTGTTAGGATCGGTCAGAATTGAATGAACAATAAAGTAATCACAAGAACGATAATAAAAGCAAGATAAGGGAAACTAGAACAAAACAACACCAAGGATTATGTGGAAACCCAAAACAAGAGAAAATCACGGACGACGATGAGCAATGAATCCACTATGAGATAGGAGAGTACAAAAATGATCCCAGAGCGATGCGCTCTAGGAAGATATCAGAAAGCGATTACAAGTCACTCAGAGTGCTCTATCACAAAATATGAATAGTAGATTTAAGCTCTTATGGATGCTTGTGTTTATGTGTTTTTGGGATAAGTATTAGAGCCTAGGCTAGGCCCTTTATATAGGGTTTAGAGGTATAATGATGCAAAATCCTAGGAGCAACCCTAGCCGCCAAGAGGACGAAACCTTAGCAACTAAGCGCGGAACCAACAAGAAACAATCCCGCTACGGCACACCACAACAGTGGTGTTGACTAAGGTTGGACCGTGGTGGCCACCACGGGCCATGGTCAACACCACGGGCTAGCCGTGGTGGCTGCTGTTTCTCTGGGACGCAAACTTCGTCAAATCTTGGCCATGGTCCGTAACCCAAGCTCCTTGAAGCCTGTGGTGAATCTGCGAAGCTGATTTTGGGGCATTAAACCCAACCATCTTCACCTTGGACCAAAATCACCAACAACAATAAAGAACACCGTCAAAGGACCGCGAAGGGTAATCAAAGGCACTTAATGCCAACTAAATCCAGGCAATGTTGGAACTTAACAATAAGAGCAGACTTGGTGAGTATATCTACAGGATTCTCCGAGGTATGAACTTTCTTCACCGTAATGTCTTCTGCAGCAATAATATCTCTGATGAAATGGTACTTGATACTGATATGCTTGGTCTTCGAATGATAGGCATCATTTTTTGTTGAGATGAATAGCACTCTGGCTATCCGAAAATGCAATAGTGACACCTTGTGAAACTCCAAGCTTAGTAATAAGGCCTCTCAACCATGTAGCATCTTTGACACCCTCAATTGCAGCGATATATTCAGCCTTGGTAGTGGATAAAGCTGCAATAGACTGTAGTGATGCCTTTCACGAGATTGCACCTGTACACAGGGTAAAAATATAGCCAGAAATAGAGCGCCTAAGATCAAAATCTCCACCGTAATCAGAATCAAAGAAACCTGTAACATCATAGGTTGCAGTCTTGGACTTGTCAAACACCAAACATCTATCAAGAGAACCCTTCACATAGCGAAGGATCTATTTTACAGCCTCCCAATAATCCTTACCAGGATTATGCATATAGCGGCTCACCATGCTAACCGCATAGGCTAAGTTAGGTCTAGTGCATACCATAGCATACATGAGACTTCCAACTGCACTAAAATAGGAAATGTGAGACATTCTCTCCATCTCCTCTTCAGACTTAGGACAGGACTCGGTTGAAAGCTTTAAATGTGCAGTTAGAGGATTTAATACTGATTTACAATTAGACATATTGAACCTATCAAGGATTTTCTCAAGGTACTTCCTTTGAGATAGGTACAGTTTGCCGGCCTTTCGATCCCTGTGAATCTCCATGCCGAGTATGGTCTTGGCTGCGCCTAGATCCGTCATCTTGAACTCATCACTAAGTTGAGATTTCAACTTGTCGATCAAGTACTTATCCTTAGAAGCTATGAGCATATCGTCAACATACAACAACATATAAAAGAAGGAACCACCAGTTTATTGAAAATATTCACAATTGTTGTAGTGACATTGCGTACAGCCTTGTCCTATCATGAATACATCAAATTATTCGTATCACTGTCTGGGGGTTTACTTAAGTCCATACAAGGATTTCTTCAGTCGACACACACTGTGTTCCTTGCCAAGAACAACAAATCCTTCATGTTGCCTCATATAAATCTCCTCATCTGACTCACCATGAAGGAATGTGGTTTTGACATCAAGTTGCTCCAACTCCAAGTCAAATAGAGCAACAAAAACAACTCTAATGAAGATATGACGTACTACAGGAGAAAAAACTTCATTAAAGTCAATACCTTCCTTCTGGTTGCAGCCTCGAACAACCAACCATGTTTTCCACCGTGCATGTTCAATGTCGGGAATGCCCTCCTTTTGCTTGTAGATCCACTTGGCCGTTAGAGCACGACGACCTTTCGGCAGATCACATGACTCCCAAGTCTCATTCTTGCACAAACTCTCCATCTCTTCTTGCATAGCCATAAGCCAGTTTGAGGAGTTGGGATAGGAAATGACTTCAGAATACGAGAAAGGTTTAACACCTTTAGGTATCTCCTGTGCAACGACCATTGCATATGTAATAAGCCCATTCTCATCATCAGCTGAGTAACGTGTAGGCTTCCTGATGGTTCTTCGTGGCCTGTCACAAGCAAGAGAGTAAGCATCTGTGGCCTGCAGTTTTGGACTTAGAATGTTGGGATTGACTTCCTCAGACTGGACCTCACTATTAGAATGAGGTAATGTGTCTCTACCTTGAGGGACATCTGCAGGAATCTCATACTTCACCTTCTTACTGACGTCTTCATGATTACATGTAGGAACATACTCTTTCTCAGGTGAAAACATAATAGTTTCATTGAAGGCTATATCCCAGCTTTGAATGACCTTCTTGGAGTCAAGACACCACAGCCGGTATGCCTTAGATTCAGATGCATAACCTAGAAACATGCACTTGATAGCCCAATGGGCTGACTTCCCATTGTTAACATGCGCATATGCAAAACATCCAAATACTCGCAGAATAGAATAGTTAATAGGATTACCTTATTAGACTTCTTCTGGAATTTTGAAGTCAATAGAGAGTGTGGAGAACGATTCACCAAATAACAGGTCGTTGAAATAACCTCTGCCCAGAAATCATGACGATGCCATAAGTTATCATTGGAGAGCATACATCGAGCTCTTTCAAGTAGAGTCTGATTGATATGTTCTACGACTTCATTTTGCTGAGACTTTCCGACTAGGGTCTTATGTCTAACGATACCCTGAGGGGGCACAGAACTCGTTGAAATCAGACTCATAGAGCTCATAATTATTGGCATTCCTGAGTTTCTTTATCTTTCTTCCAGTCTAGTTTTTTACGAGGGCTTTGAATTTCTTAAACATGGGAAAAGCCTCGTTTTTCGGCCTCAAAAAATAAACTCAGATTCTTCGAGAAAAATCATCTATAAAGGTCAACATATAACATTTTCCTCTAATAGAAGGAACTCTAGATGGACCCCACAAGTCAGAATGTATACAATTAAGGGTACCTTTAGTACGGTGAGTAGCAGTAGAAAAACCGACTCACTTTTATTTCCCAAAAAACACAATGATTGCAGAAATCAAGTTTTTCCGTACCTTCGCTGCCGAGTAGACCTCGCTTGGTTGTAATTATCCTTCCCTTCTCACTCACGTGGCCCAAGCGAGCATGCCACAATTCAGTAAAATCTGCTTCGGATGAGGGTGGTGACTACAGCAGGACCAGTCACTATGGAACCCTGGAGTATGTAGAGACTCCCACGTCTTACTCTTTTCATAAGAACCAGTGCACCGTTAGAGATCTTCAGGACTCCACCATCAGCAGAATACTTGCACCCGTTGGATTCAAGGTGCCAAGTGAGATAAGATTGCGCTTCAGGTCAGGAATGTGACGGACATTGGAAAGAGTCCTCAGTACACCGTCGTGGTTTTGATATGAACAATGTTAATGTCTGTGACACTGCATTGGGATTATTGCCTATGAGAACGATGCCTGAATCCAGCGGTTTATATGTTGAAAACCAGTCCCTGTGGAGACACATATGATAGGTGCAGCCGGAATCCATAACCCACTCAATAGCACCTCTGCTGTCAGTTGTGGTGACTAGTAAGATATCACCATATGACCCAGAGTCAACAACTGCAGTTTCAGTGGACTGACTGCTCTTCTCTTCCCTTTCCTTCTTGTTCTTTAGTTTGTAACATTCTGCGACCAGATGCCCTGGCTTTCTGCGGCATTTACAGAATTTGCCAGATTTATGCCATTTCGACTTCGATCTGAAGTTTCTTCTGTTTGTACCCTCTTTTTCAGAGGATCTTCCTCTTACAAACAAACCTTCTACTTTGTCATTAGAACCCACTTCAAGATCAAACTTTTCTTTGGATAGTAAGTTAGGTTTAACATCCGCAAAAGATAAAGTGTCATTGTTGCTATATAACAAAATTTCCTTGAAGTGTTTATAGGAGAGAGGCAAAGAGACAACCAGCGATATAGCCTTATCCTCTTATTCAATCTTTACATCTAAACTTTCTAGATGAATTAGAATAGAGTTAAAATCATCAAGATGTTGTTGTATAGGAGTACTTTCCACCATGGAATAGGTGTACAGATATTCCTTAAGATAAATCTTATTTGCAAGGCTTTTCGTCATGTATAAGGACTCTAGTCAAAGCTAGAGTTTCGCCGTGGTAGTTGCATCGAGAACTTCACGGAGGACATGAGTTGCCAGGCACAACTGAATCGTCGAGAGTGCCTTCTCATCAAGCTCCTCCCACTGGTCCTCTGACATTGTTTCAGGTTTCTTCATCATTCTGCTAATAGTCTTTTTCAATCCATTCTGGGTGAGAACGACCATCATCTGGACCTTTTAGATGTTGAACCTCATCTTACAATCGAACTTAGGGATATCGAACTTTGTGACTATTGTCATTCTAAACCGGGCTCTAATACCACTTGTTAGGATCAGTTAGAATTGAAGGAACAACAAAGTAATCACAAGAATGATAATAGAAGTAAGATAAAGGAAACTAGAACAAAACAACACCAAGGATTATGTGGAAATTCAAAACGGGAGAAAACCACGGACGACGATGAGTAATGAATCCACTATGACATAAGAGAGTACAAAATTGATCTCAGAGCGATGTGCTCTAGGAAGAGATCAGAAAGCGATTACGAGTCACTCAGAGTGCTCTCTCACAAAACAAGAATAGTAGACCTTAGCTCTTATGGATACTTGTGTTTATATATTTTTGGGATGAATATTAGAGTCTAGGCTAGGTCCTTTATATAGGGTTTAGAGGCATAAGAATGCAAAACCCTAGAAGCAATCTTAGTCGCCAAGAGGACGAAACCCTAGCACTCAAGTGTGGAACCAACAAGAAACAATCCTACCGTGGCACATCACAGCCATAGTGTTGACCACGGTTGCAGTGTAGTGGCCACCACGGGCCATGGTCAACACCACGGGCCAGCCATGGTGGTTGCTATCTCTCGGGGATGCAAACTTCATCAAATCTTGGCCATGGTCCATAGCCCAAACTCCTTAAAACTCGTGGTGGATCTGCGAAGCTGATTTTGGACCATTAAACCTAACAACATCTGACAACAAGTGAGAAATTCAGATCGACATACATACGCAACATCCAAAATAGAAGGGGGAAACTACACATAGATTTGCTGATCAATGGTGCATAAATATGGCTCTGCTCTATGGAAGATTAATAACTGGAAGATACATTAATTTTAGTGTAGCTTTCATGCAGCAGGACCAGAAACATCAACTCTTGAAAACAAAATGCCAGACAATATTCATAGGCATGCAGTCTTACTTATAAGGAGCTAATGCCATGTAGGTTCATTTGCCACAGAATCTTCATGTCAACCTTGCTTATAAGGAATTAATGGTATGTAGGTTCATTTGCCACAGAATCTTCATGTCAGCATCAGCCTTATATTGCATTAATTGAAGTGATGTGATGTAGAGAATTAATATATATAGCTACCTCCGTTGCCATGCGCTGAGAGCTAGGAAATGTCCACACAAGTAGCTACACTGTCATTCCAACTCAGACTCCCTGTCTCTTCCTCTTTCCTCCTTCCTACTAGGTATGCAGACTATTATTAATTGCTAGAAGTTATGGGTTACTATATGCCGTGAGTAGTCTCCTGCTACTTCGATTGCTGAGAGAATGGAGCACATGTGATGAATTGATCTTAGTCATTGTTTTGTTCATCCTTTGTTAGTTATTTTTTTTGGATAATTTATATCAAATTGTTCTTTTGAATTGGTTACTGAAAACACACACAACACACACCACACACACACACACACACCACCACACCAACACAGACCCAACATATATAATATATATATATATATATATATATATTATATATATATATATATATAGACAAATACACACACATCTATATGTAATATACACATTCATATATAATATATTATACAATATATTAACATATTATATATATAATCATGTATAATATTATTATACAAATATATATAATTATATAAACATGGTATAACTTATATATATATATATATTATAACACACACACACAATATATATATATGCATATAAATATTATATTATATATATTATATATATATATGATATATATATTATAATATCTATAGATACATACATATATATACAAACACACATATATATATATATATGTATGTATATATATGTGTGTGTTTGTTGTGCGCTCGCGTGCGTACACACACACACACCAATACACACATATATATATATATATTATATATATATATATATATATATATATATATATGTGTCTGTGTATTTGTTGGTGTGTGTGTGGTATATCTATCTATCTATCTATCTATCTAGTATATATATATATATATATATATATATATATATATATATATATATATATATAATAAATCTATATATATATATATATATATATATATATATAGACACATACACAAACACACATATATATATATATATATATATAGATATATATATATAAAATATATTATATATATATATATGTGTGTGTGTGTGTGTGTGTAATATATATATATATATATATATATTATATATATATATATATATATAATATATATATATATATATATATATACACACACACATATATATGTATGTATGTATGTATATATATATGACGGAACTATCCCAAAGTAAAATAATTTGAGAGAAAGAATAAACATCGCCTACCCAAATCAAACAAAAGCAGGCAAAAGATACGAACCGTAACTTTAGACACTCCAAGGCCTCCTTTATGAATTCCCAATGAATGTAATCATAGGCCTTTGTTAGATTAATCTTCATCGTACATCTTGGAATAGCATGCTTTCTTGTATATCCTATAGCCAATTCTTGACAAACCAGGACATTGAATAGAACCTCCCCCCCCCCCTCAATGAATACTCTGTGTTTAAGACCTCCTAGGTAGGGTAGCACATCCTTTAGCCTCCTAGTCAGCAACTGCAATACATTTGTATATTACGTTACAATAGGCAATTGGCCTAAAGTCAGTTAGGGAAGTAGATTATATCTGTTAAATTTTATATATCAATTGAGACTTAAACAAAGGAGTTATGTATAAAAGCTCAAATGAGGTTTTAATCTAAAACCAATTGGCAATGGATAGAGTAACTCATAAGTTTATATACATGCTTCAGCCCTTCAATTTTATTAATATGGGACACCACCCACTTTGATATTCTTTGTATTTTTATCAATGTGGAATAATACCCACTTTCATACTCCAACATGCCCCTCATGTATGGGCTATTAACAAGGTCGAAAACGTGCACATAATTTTAATTAAACGGGGATAGTGGTAAATCAACATCGAGCAACTTTACTCTGATACCATGTTAAATTTTATATATCAATTAGGCCTTAAACAAAGGAGTCATGTATGTATAAAAGCCCAAATAAGGTTTCAACCCAAAAACAATTGACAATGGGTAGATAGCTCACGAGTTTATATACATGCTCAAACCCTTCAATTTTATCAATGTGGAACACTACCCACTTTCATGTTCTTTATATTTTATCAATGTGGGATAATACCCACTTTCATACTTCATTAGTATCTTAGGCAGCAGATCTAGGTTGGTGGTGTTGCACAGTTGGAGCATTTTCCTGGTTTTGAAGAACTCCCATATTGCATTACACACCGGTGGGCCCACCTCTTGCCAGCAGCTCTTACAAAAACTCTTATAAAAACTGCTACTATAATAATCTGGTCCAGGTGACTTCACATTAAGTATTGAGAAGATTGCTTCCTTTATATCCCTTTCTAAAAAAGGTGCATACAAGTTGAGTTGTTGTTTAATGGACAATTTGGCCCCTCTATCGATAATATCTCTATCAATATGTGCCATGTCATGCGACTGTCTCCAGTAGCTTGTTAGAACTATGTAGTCACCCTAGCTACTTTATCAAACCCATAGACGATCTGGTCATGTTCATCCTTTATAGAATAGACATATGAGTTAATTTTCAATTTTTTCATATTTGCAAAATAATCTTAAATCTTGCTCTTCATAGTTAAGTCATTCTAGCTTGCTCTGCTGCCTCATCAACATAAGTGAGGATTTAAGAATCCCCACATAATCCAGTTCTGCATTTCTCCTCTGCATGTTGTAATTGCACATTACTTGGATCATTTTGTAACATCTGCTACACATCATCTAGCTTGTGTTTGAACAGAACTTGCTGATTATGAATGTCTGAAAATTTATCTCTATTCAACTGTTGTAGGGGCTTCTTCATGCTCTTGAGTATCTGTAATAGTCGAAACATTTTGCATATCTGAATATTGTGGTACATTGTGTCTCTCACTATATCATTGAAGCCTAGATTAGACACCCACATTTTACAGAACTTGAAAGTATTTTTGATTTTGGACAGGTTTGAAAACAGATCATCAGGGATGTATGGTATGAGAGCCTCTTCTCTTTATTACTCACCTTCACATAGTCAAAAACATCATACCATAGAACATTACAAAGTACCATATCTACTTTCGACTAGACTGTCTTATTTATCCAAGAAAAGTAGGGCCCACTGTAGTTCATTTCCTGTAACTCACAATTAAGTTAAAGTTGGCAAAATCTCGTCTCACTGTCATCCACCTCATTCCCTTCCATTCTATCACCTGGGCACATGAAAACATTAAAATCCCCTGCTAGACACTATGCATCATCCATGCTAGCAACTATGTGATTGATTTCATCACATAATTTCTTTCTCTTAGCTTCTTTGTTGTGCCCATAGACAAAATTGATATAAAACATCCTCATTGTTGACATTTGGCATGCCTTACAATGAATAACTTAGGTGCTATTTGTCAGTCAATGTTTGCAGCAAAGGTCGGCACTATTCCTGCGACATTCCAGGTGAGAAGGGACATTCCTAAGTTTCTTTCATTTACTGCACCTTTCATCCTTGTGAACTAATGAATGTCTAGCTAATTATTCTATCAGTTCTTTCTTAACCGTATAAAATTGTGTATCTATGATCAAGATGATGTCAACCAGCTACAAGTTTAGAGATAGGTCCAATGTACCTCACCATTGTTTAGAAAACATGCCCATCTTACAACTTATTCATAGTTAAAGACACCATTATGCAGCCTTAAGAGGTTACATATGTCCATTATGCAGCTATTATTGCTTTTTTTTTTTTTGATCATTTGATTGGCATTAAGAAAGTGGTCAGATATTTCCATTATGCATCTGTTAGGTGTTAAGAAAAAAATAATACTATTATCACACTAGGCAAAAACATACCATGAGTGAGAACTGATGTGCATCGAGCCCTAGGTGCACAAACATTCTACAATTTTTCTGTCCTTTCTTGATAATTTGCTTCTGCCTATGAAATGCCATCCATACGTCATAATCTGTACTGTACAATATTTCTAGACAAAACATCTGCACCAGTTTCCTTAGAAATGAAAATCCTCTGGTTCCCTTCACACTAGAACAAGTATGCAGCTCCAGCTATAGTTAATAAGCCACCTTCTTTTTGACTTCCCTAGCTTTGTGGTGCCTGATGAGTGAAGACCCACTATGCCAAGCTCTCAATTTGTGATGCTACCATGAAGCTAATCAGTTAATGGCCCCTGAATCAGTAGCTGACTACATATGCACTGAAAAAGTCGGTGGTGTTGCGTTTCATCAGTTGAACAACAGAGCATACCATAAGTATTGACTGCCACATTAAGTTTTATCATTCTATCCTTGGTGCTAAATCTCCTAGAATAGTCCTCCACAAACAAAGGAGTACTTGGGAATGGAAAATCAGCTCCTGACAACATGGCATGCGGAACTTTTATATTAGGTGTCATATCCGAAGAGTAGTCACTAGTAGTGTACTTCCCATTAGGTCTTGACTACCTATCTATCACCAATAAAATAATCTATACAACTTTAGGTCTCAGTTTCAACCATTTTCTCCAACACCAACATGGCCTACAATCCTAAACATCCCACCAGATGCCACTGCCTATTAGATACTTGATTATTGAATAAGTTTTATCTAGGCAATAGACGACACATGCTTGGTAATTGCTCCACAGTCCTAGCGCTTATAAGTTTTTTAATTCCCATATTTCCTACTTTCTTAGATCTGCATACAATGTCCATCTTTTAGGGAAAAGTGACCCTCCAACTATTTTAAAGTGAATTCACCTTTACTAAAATCCATTAGCTGTTTGATCTGGTCCATAATATTCTCATCAACACCCACAGCATAAACCTTAGAATTGTGCAAGATTAGAGAAGTTTCGAAGACCATGCATTACCAACTAAGTTATGGGAAGATGCGCTTGCAAAAGATTATTAGATCGTCAACAAAACATAAGTTCACCAACTTTAAATCCTTAGAAAGTGAACGAAATCTAAAATTATTTTCTTGAGCCACCTTATTGTGTGATACTAGAAATTAGAGCCCCATACAGTCTCCAATTAAAAATTGAGGAGAGTCATAATCTAGTTACATAACTTTTTGGGGGGGGGGGTTAGGGGGGAGATTGTGATGACAAAGGAATTCTCTAGAGTCCCAACTCCCAAGAGCTAGTGTTATAAGCTCTATTTCAATAATTCTTCACTAAACATTTTGATGGCACTACTGTCCTTTTGTAGTTCTTTTTTTTTTTTTTTAAGAAAATGAAACATTTTATTTCACTCACTCCATAACTAGAGGATAATAACCACTGAGCATCATCCATCTCCATGCACCCATACCTAGAGAGGAGATGCATTCTGACAACCACCTAACCCGATTGCTCAAACAAAATTCATTGGGTAATTATCACCTAGCATTTATAATCTGTAGTATACAGTCATCTTTATGCTTCTAACAATAGCTTGCTCACACCAAAGTTTTTTTGATGAATTCCCCATAGGCATAGTTCTTGTCCCTCTATAGCCAAGAAGTAAGAACAGTTGCACAGAGGTTGCTCTGGAGGTTTAGTTCTAATATGTCTACTTTCTACCTTGCAAATACCTTCTGAACCAAGTTGCACTTGGTCCCAACTCTCCTTTTCTTTTTCTAGGCAAATTTAACCAATCAAAGCGTAAACCAAACAGTTGATGTCATAATGCAATGGAAAAACAAATGGGAATGTGTCTTAGGCTCCAGTCCATTCAATTGACGTGTCACGTTTTGCAACTGAAAGTTTTTTTCTCACCTATTCCTACGTGTCGGTCTGCTCTGAAAGGCTAACCGCAAGACAAATTCATGGTTGGGGGTAATTGATTTCCTGCATAACTCTAGCTTCAGCGCCTTTTAAATAATCATAAGCCTTCATCAATAGTGCATTTTAGCCTTGTCTTTTGGCCTTATTTCTACTCTTTAAGTCAGTAGCCAACTGATCTTCACATGCAAAAGATGTTGCCAACCCCAAGCAACACTAGAGCTATGTAGTGGCCATAATTCTCTACCCTTCAAACAATATTTATATATCCACTTAGACTATAATGATCCATTGTCCTGTTGTACTGTCCAAATCCATTTTGATATTGAAGCTTTGTTCCAGCTTAGTATTTACTTGATAGTTTTACGGCCTTCAGTATAGTTCACAAATTTTCTCTCATCTGACAAGAGCAATACCAGCCTTTGATGCAAGACCACACTGTAAGTATAACTACTGCGAGCCGTAATTTCATGCAACAGTATGCTCTTAGGAAACAGATACATTGAGCTCAAAGAAAAACCTGTAGGCTAAATAGAATGGTGTCAATAAGTCACCCTTCTGGAGAAATTTCTCTCCCCCAATTTTGTTCTCTATGGTATCAACCTTACTTTGATGTCCTCTGCAGTTAGCACATCTTGGTTGTACGCACAGTCAAAGAACATATGCTTTACTGGTTCTGTCTGGTGGTCACAAAGGAGACACTTTGTATCATTAGCTAACTCAAAAGTCAAAATGAGCCGATCTGTACACAGCCAATAACCTTCTATGTTAAGTGAGCCAAGTAATGAAACATTGCCTTGGGATTTTCAACTCATGGCCACTTCTGACCCTTTCCTTTCAGCCATTTATATCCAGAAGAGTCAGAGCATATCCCACTTGCATTGTGTAGGCATACTATAGCATTTGAAATATCGAGACCATCTTTCCTTTTATCTATGATCTCAACCATAGTTCTCAGGTGCCATTGCACATGGACTTAGTTCATTTTAGCTGTAACACATTTTTCTTTGCCAATCCTCATAATTGCATTCACAATCTCTTATACTCGTGAAGAAATCTAAATCCCACCAGCATTTCTTTAATATACTCGAAGTCTCTTTTTTTTAAGGCCCAACTTTATCAAGCATCATGGGGATATATATTCCTCTTGTGGTGTTAGATAAAGTGATGGCAAATGAGCTTTCACATTGAGAAGGCAAGGCCTCTGTAGAAAGCATTGTAAACATAAATTCATACAACGGATTACAGCAGTAAATAGCGATTCACCATTAATCTAAGTTTTGCACAGGTACTAAGGAGAACAATGTGGCAATGTTTGAACAAAGTGGATTGCTTCTGAAGATTTTTTCCCCCTCCTGAAACCCCATCTTCATGGAGAATCCGAGTACTCTTTAACTACCATCTGTTCACAGCCATCAAAACCTGGGTTTTTGATGCTACTAGTAGCAGACATTGCCTTTTTAACCTCTTCTTTTGCTGAAGTTCCGTTAATATATCTTGTTTATGTCTTCCTAGCAAACTATATAATGACTTCCACGTTTTCAGTTCCCACCTCGGCTGATCAATTCCCAAAGACTTATGATAGTGTTGAACAACTATCGTATTTATATCCTCAGGATTGGTCACCAGTTCCTCATCATCTTGGAGACTGGTGATCCTAGCTCTGTAAGTTTCTTCAATATTTGTACTAAAAACTAAATTGTGGTTCCCACTTCCCAGAGTTGTGTACTCTGCCTTGCTATTTTGCTAACGGAACTCCTCTCTAGCCTACACCACTTTCATCCACTCGCTACTTGCTTCATTGCATACAACCTATTGCCTGAAGGATTATTAAAAGGATTCTTATGAAGGGCTTTTTGAAGTTCAATCAATCGCTGCTATGCTAATCTTTCTATGCATTTACCCCCATATCGAATTGTTTAATTTGAAGCTTATATTCTGATTATTCTCCTCTTGACAAAGCTTAATCAATACAGGAAAAAATCTTACGCTGCTTCGAGCATGAACTCTATTGTATTTGTAGAACTAGGGAAAGTCTGTCACTAGGAAATATTAATAAGCACTCTTGTAAGTTTTTGGGGAAAAAAAAAATCATCACTTTTTTCTGATTTCTCCATGAAGATTTACACCCCAAGGATCTCATATCTTGAAAATTAATATTATTTTGGTATTTTTGTACTGTTTTTATTTTATCTTGTACGAAATAATGAAGTGTGCAAAGTCAGTCCAATACTGCGGCATCAGGTGAGAAAGTGAGCTTCCAAAAATCAAGGATGTATTCTTCAAGGAATACTGGTGCTGCTATGGCTGAACTGATTAGTCAAGAACTTGAAATGCCCATCAGTGGAGACTTGGGAAGATACTTGGGGATGCCCTCCATCCATGGGCGTGTTACTAAGCAAACCTCTCAGAGTTTCAGTCACGTCACATATTTTTTCATCAGTCACCCGCCGCTCCTTAAGAGAATTTTATTTTTTCCCTCGTTCGGACTTGGAAGGACGAAAGGCAATTCAAACACTAATAGGTTTTTGAGAGGATTGATCGATAGCCAAGTGCAAGGTATGTAACAATTTAGATGAAGACCCACTGCATATTTTACAAGATTGTTAACAAGTTAAGCTGGTGTGGAACAAACTGGTTCCTCCTGGCCAAAAGGGTATATTCTTGACTTCGCCTTTGAGAATTTGGTTGGCCATGAACTTGGATCCTTCTCCTTCCATGAGTAAAAACTAGGATACCTTGTTTACCATGGCAGCTCTAGAAATGGAGAGACGTTCGTTTGGTGGTTTGAGGATGCCAATTTCGTCCCTCATAAGCCATGGAAATTTATCCCCAAAAGAAATGAGATCCAGTTTAATGGCACCACTTGACTAGCTGCAACAATTTCTTTTGCTGCTTTCGGTTTAGCCCTCCTCCCTTTGGTTAGACAAGCTATCCAGGTCACAGCTCCAACTCCAGTATCCAGTTCAGCAGCTAACAACTCCTGCTGCGCATAATCCTTTATTCTTTAATCCGTTCTTGGGAGACTGCCATGGAAGAAGAGGAGGCTTCTTGACTCGATTCCGAGTCTTAGGAGACTGCAATTGAGGGGGAGGAAGAGGAAGCTTCTTGGTTCGACTCTGAGTCGTGGGAGACAGCCATTAAAGGGGAGGCAGAGGGGAGTTCTCAGCTAGAGGAGGAGGACGTTCATGCCCAAAAGGGTAAAATTTGCATTTTTCTTTGTCTTTTTTGTTATTCTTTGTTTGTTATTAGCTTGTTTTAATTTTCCATGTGTCTTCTTACTGCGTACTTTAGTTGTACTTTGACAATGAGCTAATTGGATCTTAGTGTTTTACCAATTGTGTATATTAAGCTGTAGCTATTGACCCTACCTTTTAACATTCTTCTTGCTTGTATTGGATCTTGCTTTTAACATTATTCTTGTTTGTATTGTTTATGTGCTTTTTTTTTTAACACTTAAGAACATGACATAAAAATTTAAAAATCAAATTAACATGTGTTACTTTCCAATAAAAATCTGAAGGAAACATGATTTTTTTAATGTGTGAGAACATCAATTTGGTAAATAAAAATTGGGGTAAATAAATAAAATTACAAAATTAACGAAAAATGACTAAATTTTTCAATCAAATGACAAAGCAAATGCCCTACAAGTTGACTTCTTGTCCTAGTGAAGGCCAAGTGAACTTCTATAATTTATGGTCTTTCTTTTTATTTCATAGGCTCTTTTGATTATCATGTGTAAAACATGTAAATTTAATATCAAATCTTTTACGCTGCTCCCATAAAAGAGATATAGTGATCACAAGATTATGATTTAAGGTGTAGCCCGAGATTGATCAATAAAAGTATGTTGCTTTCTGTTCAAAGTTCAATTCGCCAATTGTTTCCAAGTTTCAAGTCCTTTCCATGTACTCCAACTCTTCACAATTTCTTTTAGTTTCTATTAAGTTTCTTTGTAACTGCTTGTACTACTTATTTCCTCCAATTCCTTCCAAATTCCAATACTTCTCTCCAAACAGAAAAGCATACCCTAGGTATGGTCTCCTGAAGTGTAGGATTTCATCTTGCAGCCCTTGCTAGCACTTCTGATAATCCTAAGGGTCTAACTTTTTGTGAGGTTTGTTTCATTTTTCTTTTTTATACAAAGGATAAGCAATGTCCCCCCCAGTTTAGGGCTAGGGGAAGGGTAAAGCACAAAACCAAGCTCAAATATAATGTCCTATTTGCATCCACAAATTTGACAAGCAAAATGTAAGGCCCTAGGATCCTGCTAGGAGAATTGAAATCTGATGCGCATACCAACTATCAGTTGATCTCAAGCCTCTTGGTATGGGGTTTGTTTCTTTAGAAATTGTTTTCAAAGGAAACTTGTTTGGAATGTAGAATCTTATGATGAGTAAAACTCAAAACAAGAAACAAATAGGGATTGGTATGCTCCTCTTCTCAAACCCTCCCTCCAAAAAGAAAAATAAAAAATCAACCAACCAAAAAAGGAGCAATAATAAAAGCAATGTTGTTTGGCATCTCCAGAAGTTAAATGAAACCTCTATTGAAAGGCCACGAAAACAGTCCTAAGACATTGGACAATTTCATATTTCATTACACTATCTTGGGATCTTTGTTGCTTTCCATTTGCATGATAATGGTCTCCAAATTTTAGCTGTTTGTCTGTTTTGATCTGTCGCATGATGTGCCCTGCTGAGGTTTTGACTCTTTGCAGATCTCTAAAATGCCAATCCCTATAGACACAGTTTAATGGCATCACTTGACTAGCTGTAGCGAATTCTTTTGCTGCTTCCGGTTTAGCTCTCCTCCCTTAGGTTAGCCAAGCGATCCAGGTCACAACTCCAGCTTCAGTATCCATTTCAGCCGCTACCAGCTCCTGCTGTGCATAATCCTGTACATATGGCATAATCTGATATTCACTTTCTGGAATGAAAATGGATACTACATTGAAAAAAAATAAAAAATAAGAGGCAAATATTTTTAGATCAATACACTTCTTGATGTGGCCTTTATCAACATAATTTTTCCGTACAAACATAAAACAATCAGCTTCCACTAGTAGGTCGAACTAGGGATACTCTTCTCAGAACATTTGTTCAGACAATATCAAAAGCCTTGCAAACTAATAACCATTGACAAGTTCAAATGTTTTAGAAAGTTCAGCTGATCTATGCATATATATCTATGAAAGCCGATTCAGCAACAATCTTTGTTCGTTGTGGTATGCAAAATGCCAACTTGTAAATAACAGGAACCTCTTTAAGATTAGATATCTTAACAGGTTCATCAGAATAGAGATTTCCTTGTGACAAGCATCTAACATAATAATGCACAAATCCACTTTTGGTCTTTGTTGATTCAAATTTGTCAAGCACAAAACAACATACTTTTCTGTCAGATTTTAAGGGTTTTTTTTTTTTTTTTAAACAAAAGAAAAGACTTTTCCTTCTTATAAGATAAGATGCCCTCACATCGAAAGTGGTCACAAAGTCTACATTTTCAACTTCACAATTGCAAGTTGTGGTAGGATGCACTTTATCGTTTGAGAAGATTACATAGTTAAAGGAAAAGCTTTGCTTGAGAAGGAAGCTTCTCTGTCACGGGGAAAGTAAAGCATGGCCAACGGAAAAAATCACATCCCGCTAGTTTTTAATTCCATGATTCGTTCTATTTCGAGCTTGTAGTTCACCTCCACCTCTTGCTGAGGGCTTGGGTAATGGGAATTTGTTGAGTATGCCACTGATGAGCAATGAAACACTGTCAATGATATAATTCAAGTTTGATTGGCAGCAATTTACAGCTAATTATGGCTCCACTTGGAGAGCCAACAGTGAAGAGCGAGTTAATTCCTCTAGTTACTCCCCCTTCGGTTGAGATGACTGGTTCTGAAGATGTTTTGGCCCCTAATTTTCAACTAATATTGATGGCCATAAAGCGGTTAAGATTGATTGTGTGGATATTCAAGGTGGGGTTTAGGAAATCTGCTTTGATCAGCTATATGGCAGGTGCTAACCCCCAGTTCGCTGTGATGGATGGATTTCTAAAACGAATTTGCAATGAGTATAATATAGAGCAAATCCATACAATGTCTTGTGGATTTTCATTGTGAAACTAGACTTAATTGACAATCGTAACCTAGTTTTGAAGAGGAGGATATTCTTTTTTGACAAGTCTTCGATTATTAAAGCTAGGAGGTGCAAATTTGAGTATTGATATGACAGGGAATTACTCAAGCAGTTCCCTATTCAGAGTCTACCTCTTAGCTCAGATTTTAGTTGGCAGACAGAGCAGAATGAGTAGAAGCCAACAAAATGTCACTTCTACAAGATGTTTGGGCATTGTGCGTATGTATGTAGAGAGGGGGGGAGAAGACACACAAGGTGTAGGTTCCCTAGCAATCCAAGCTAAAGCAAGCTCCGGCGTCTGATGTTGGCAGCGAGGGTTTTTAACAGTAAACAAAAATAGAGGAGTAAGACTGCCTAACGAGGCTAATGGGATTCCTGTCAGTTCATGTTTATAGTGACTATCACCCTAGTGCAAGATTTGGATAGTCTGGAAGCCTCTATCACGTGCATGTTAAAAGCTGCATTGAGGCTTGTTCATTGTGGAGTGACACATAATGAACAAGAGCATTCTACATACCCTGTGTCTATGGGTACAATTAGGAAGGGGCAATGGCTCCCCTCTACGAGGATCTTCAACAAAACTGCCAAAAACATCAAGACACTGCACAGCAGGCATGTCTTAGATGATTTTAACTTTGTGTCACGCCCTGAAGATAGGATTGGTGGAAACAGAGTTTCTCAACAGTTTCAGGTCTACTGGTAAACTGTCGATGACTTGCTTTTCTCTTGTTGTTCCTACACTCGGTGTGGCACACATGAGGAAAGGGAAGAATCTACTCAAAAATTGACAAAATTTTGATTAACCAATAGTGGTTACTGCTGTGGGACGACAGTAGAGCTGAATTTCTTCTAGGAGCCTGCCATTATTAACTTTATGTGCAAATTACTCACTATAAGATTCCAATTAGATATTGTTATACGTGGCCCTCTCATTCCCAATTTTTCAGAACTGTGAAAAGCAAACGGGATTATGAAGTTGAAAGTTGACATATCAACCGGTTAAGAAGTTAAACATCTGAGACAATTGCATGAATCAAACTTTGGTCCCGAAATTCATAGTAGCCTACATTCAGATCTTGCAAGAACAAGAACAGGACAAAGTAACCACAATTTTCTCCATAATAGGATGAGATCATGCCTCTGGAGGAGCCTCAGGATGAGGAGTTTTTTTCCTAAATATCAGGTACACATACTGGACTTGATATATTAGCTTGTATGCGTGTATACATAATACATGTATGTAAAAACCTAGTCCCTTCGCGTGTCAAGAATGTGATCACATGGGATCCCAAGAACATCCACATGAACTCAATTCCCCTAGTCAATTTATTGCTTAGCTAGCATTGATGTTCAAGTCGCACAAAACACAAAAGGTATAGGCCCACCAGGGGTACTTTCAGCTTTTGTGAAAAACTATGAAAAAGCAGGCCAACAAAAGAGTCAAGGGAGATAACAGCATGCGGAAGAAGAGGATACGACAGCATTGCACTCTCAAAGAGAGCCTAGTCAAGAAGCTAGTGCAGGTGAATTTCAATTCGGGTCAATTTTGATTCAATCAGTCTTTGGTCCAACACGCTTGTCGTTCAAAAATAAGCAATTTTGTAGAAAATTTCGGATTGGATATAGTTTGGTTCAAGCCAATTTGGGTTTCGGGTCCACTTTCGGGTAAGCATACTTCGGATGTCGAGTTGGATATGGGTTCGGGTCGTTTGGTTCAAATTTCGGATGTTGAATCAGTTTTGTCAGACCTAGATATAATAAATATTGCCCATGCCTTTAACATCGAAAAAGGGGGGAAAACTACGAGCCCACTGATGGGTTTTTCAAACTGCTTAATTATGTAAACATGTAGCTTTGCTAAACACCCAATGCGGCTCTGTTAATTAGGACAAATCAGAAAGCTTCTCCTGTTCCCGTTGGAGATATGCTCCAGCTTCTATACCTGAGTCGAAGCCCAAAGGTTGGAGTATGGGAGAAGTAAGAGGTTGGGCTGTAAAATAAAATGGGAAAGTTGACATATTATCTGGGTCAAAACGAGTGGTTTATCACTTCGTCTCCTTTTCTTTTATTTTGTTTTTTTAAACAAAACTTTGTTGAAGTGCAATTTTGAGGTCTGATTTTTTCATATAAATTATGATTGAATATGGAAACATATTTTTAGACCCTTTATTTGAATATGGAATTTGCCACCTTTCAATAAAAAAAATGTAAAATTGGCTGAATTAACTCAATAGAATTTTATGGATGGAATATTCATAGGTAGCTAACTCATTTTTTTTTTCCTTGAACTAAAGAGTGAATGCTTCCAGCGATTTGAAAGGGGGAGGGGGGGGGAAGAGAAGAAGGGTGAAGGGAACTAATTTTAAGTCAAAGGTAACTTTAATTTCTTCTTAAGGTGTGATATATGCCATGAGAAAAGTATCTCTAAGCTATAAGCTAGGTAACAAACTAAAGGACTTAAAGCTGTAGTGCCCGTAAAAGCTCTATAAGTAGCAATTCTTATGAATCTATAGCACCGTTTTGAGAACAGATAAAACATCAGATAGTTTTATTTTATTTTCTTTCTAATTAATTGTTCCTACAGAAAAAGACAAAGAGGTCGAGGAAAAAAAAATATAGTCAACTGCTCCTCCTCTCTTAGGGAGCCAATTTTTGATTGGCTAAGATGGAAATGCTTACATAATAGTACATATATAAATCAAGAGGTCAGAAAGTTCAAATTACATGCATAAGTTTACGACCACAAAGCCAAAGTTTAGCTTCCTTATTTCGTCCCGGGGGGGGGGGGGGGGAATTAGTCAGCTACTTTTCCTCTCGTAGAAGAGCCGATTTGATTGGTTGATATGCAAATGCTTACATAATTGTACATATATAAGTCAAGAGTTTAAAAAGGTCAAATTACATGCACAAGTTCATAACCCTAAAGCCAAAGTTAGGGGTGGCCAACAGACTGGACTGGACCGGACTGGGCCAACCCATTAACTAAACGAGCTGGGTTGGGTCCAGTACATTTGTTAATGGGCTGAACTCGATTATGGGTCAAATGAACCAGGCCCGCCCATGATCCGCCCATTGCCACCTAAGGGGTGTTTTTGGTTGGTTAATTTTTCAACTAATATATTTGTAATTTTCCAACCAAATTAAACTAGTCTAAATTCAAAGTTAGAAAATACACAATCAAACTAATAAATGGATCGGGCCAAGTCGGCCAATGGGCAGTTTGCTTTAGGCCCATTTAAAAATGGAACAAACTTGCGCAAAACAACGGTCTATGATAATTATTGTTATGTACACAATGTTAGTAATGAAGTTAACTAATTGAAACGTATAAACTAGTATGTCAATTAGGTAAAAAAAAAAAACAGATCATTAAACGGGCAGTTAACGGGTCCGCCCAGTCCATTATTAACCCGGGCCTTATTAGCCCTATTTTAAACGGGCGAACCGCTTAACCCAATGAGTACCCAATATGTGGCCCATCCCTAGCCAAAGTTTAGCTTCTTGAATTGATTAAAAAAAAAAAAAAAAAGTACATAGTCGACTATGCATCACGTAAAACTTTAACTTGGTTTAGCTCATATGTTGGTCCTCAAACCACAAATCTTAAACTTGAGACTGACGAATAGGAGGCATCCGCATCCGTTGAGCTTAGTTAAAAGAAAATACTTAAAGGAGATATATAATCACTCTTGATCATTTCAATGATGATCTTACACTCATTATGCAGAACTTAAGTTGACACAAATTATAATGCGCGCTGACAGAGTTCTCAGCTTCATTAAAATATGCTACGCCAATAGGACAACGGACGATTTTAGTTGAAAATGGAATAATGTACACTAAAAATTAGAACACGTGAAAATAAGTATTAGACCATTTGCAAAATTTCAATAAGCAGTGACAAGAATTTTACTGCCAATCCATAAAATCTACTCTTAAACCTTTAATTATTAGCTTAATCTTTTGGTTCAATTGGTTTTTAATTTAAACATGATATTGAGAACGTTTTCGAACGAGAGGTCCACGCGTGAATCTCAATCGCAACCCGCATTAACAGTATTCAGTAGCTTTACAACATTCATGCTTGAAACCCAAATTATTTAGTTTAATTAGCTTTCAGTTAAGCTTAAACTTCATCAAATTGAGGGGTAGGGCGAGTTGAGGGTCGATAGGCAGGATTTTCTTGACTGTAGCCTTGTCCGACCCTCTTGGGCGTCGGTGCCATATCCTCCAGTCTCACCCTGGCCTTTTGAGTATTGTGTGGCACGCAGACCTAGCAAAACTAATCTGAAACCGAAGCCCAAACCGAACGACCCGAAGCCATACCGGGTCTGACATCTGAAATATGCTTACCCGAAAGTGGACCCGAAACCTGAATTGACCCGAACCGAGTCATATCCAACCTGAAATTTTCTACAAAGCTGCTTGTTTTGACATGACGAGCGTATTTGACCAAAAATTGATTGACCCGAAATTGACCCAAACCTAACTATACCCGACCCAAACTGAAGCAATCCAAAATGTCACTTAACATGAACATGACCCCACCCAAACTTGACCCGACCCATACCTGAACCGAATGACCCATTTGTCAGGTTCTATATAGAAAATGTGATTTTTCACTTGGCTTGATTTCTCTCACAAAGTTCAACACCAACCGTCCTACTAAACGAAATGTCAATAGCGATCACATAATGATCAAACAGTAGGTATCGCAATTATTACAAGCATTCTAATGCTTAATTTAGTAACTATAACAATTACTAAAACAACAAGCCCAAACATCAGAAAGGAAGCGTGAGAGGAGGGCGGAGAGGAGATAAGAAAATAAAAAGCCAAAAAGTCCACAAAAAATGAAACCTAAGCGGCTGAGCCTCTCATTGTGATTTTGAACTTTGAATTCTTTTTTTTTCTAAAGTACGGATTAGTCAGTCGAGTTAAAGAGTCCAAATCTCTACCTGATCTCTATCCTCATAATAGTTATACTCTTAATTTGAGGGTCGTGGCGAGTCGATTACAACAAAGTTGATTAGGATATTCATTTTTATGTGTTGGGTTGAATTGTGTGGGCAGACCCTGACCTATTAATTAGGTTTAGTTAAAGTTGGTCTTAGATACTTAATTTTTACAAGTAGTGGTTTACCTTCTCCAAACCACTAACCACTACCTTAAAAGTTAGTGCCGAACACGCCCTTAGAATTGAAGCCATGTTTTCATTGATACCTTAAAAAAAGGGGAAGAAAAGGGAACTTGAGGACAAGATTTTGAATTTCTCTTTTCTCCCTCATCTTTTTTAATTCCACTCAACCAACAAAGCCAAGCCGCGTATATCTTTTTTTTTTTAAGCATAGTGTCCTAATTCTTGTTTCTTCATAAAAATGATGCTTTAAAACCCAAAATATATGCTTTTTCAAAACCATCAATTGGGTGTTAGCTTAACTTGACTTATAAAATATGTAAGAATTGTTACTAAAAATTTGGGTTTGAATTCTACGTATAACGATTTTTGTACCTTATTTATATTTTAAAAAACCATCACAATTGCAAAGATACAAGGTTTTTTTTTTTAAATACAAGTCCTTCTAGCCTCGATTCTTGATGGATTAACAAGCTTCTATTAGCATTCTATCAACCCACAAAAAAAAAAAAAAAAATATTTATCAACCAAAATTGGATAATGAGCTAGGAGACAAAATTAGCTTATGACCTTTTTCAACAGGGTAAGAGCAGATTTGTAGAAACAATAGGTTTAAAAAAAAAATCTTTATTTTTTATTATTATTTAACCACGAGGCTAAAAATTAAATAGCGTACAATTTCAAAAACTTAAAAACAAATACTTTTTCACCCTGTGAAAAATAAAGGCATCAAATAACACTAAACTGCCTGTACAGCTCTGATCAAAACTCCCCACAAAAAACCAGCTAGCCTATGTCCTCACATACTAAAGGAAGAAGACAAACAAAAAGCTGCAGTAGGGAGCAAAAGACCAGGCAGGGCATCTGTCCAAAGAATATCAACATTCTGACATTGTGTATCTCTCGAAATGAATGCTTCCTGCCAGCCGCCAAGCCTAGAATCAGAGAAGGCAACTGAGATAATAATTGCTGAGTCTTTCGATGATACTCGTTGACTGATTCCCTCTCTGAAAAGTTGGCAACAGTTGTATTTGCAGTATACTTTGTGACAACTTAATAAAATATGGAGTGTTATAATATTTATTCCTTTGTTTTAGCTAATCTAAGTGTATATTAACCAAATGCAACAAACATGCTATAACAGGTGTGATGCATGTGGCTTGGGGCCAAATTAAGAAGTGTCATGTGTGCCTGAATTCTCAGCGCTCTTTTCCATGTGTTTATTGCACACACAATTAACAAGTTAGCTATGTAATTAATATTCAAAATAAAGTCTAATTGTACTAATATTTGAGCCATGTTTTTAATGCCATAATCCAGGATTACTTATTGTATGTGCAGAACATTAATTTAATTAAAAGATTGCTGCAGGGATTTAACAATAGCGTAGATTGCAATGTGTTAATTGTTAGATTCAATTCTTATGTTGCCAAGAAGGATTATTACCGAGGTTGTTAGAGTCTGTAGACATGTTCTATGGGGTGTATGTCCAATAAGAAAGGAATTGTTAGATAGTTAGAGTACTCTTATACAAAAATAATGGTATCAATCGACCTATCACATTGATTCACATGAAAACTTATTCGATTCAAGAAAATACAAAATGGTGTTAATGTGGATGAGCTTGCAAGGCAAATACATGTAGAATTGAAACAAACATCATACTAGCTACTTAAACAGAAAGGTAGAAGGGAAGCGAATTCGTTGCTGTTTTTTTTTTTTTTTTGGTTGAACTCAATGCCTCTATGAGCTATCATTTATATTTCAAGCATTCTCATAAATTATATCCATTTAGAGACTGTATACAGTGGTTAATCCACCGTGTTGTAATTCATTCATAGTAAAACAAGTGAATTCACTAATCTGGAAAAAATAAAAGGAAAAAATGGTCTTGAGGTGGACCAGCTTCCCATTTGGTTTGTATGCAGCAAAGTACACTCAACCAAGGAACACTCTTGTGTGTTCTCTCTCCAAACTTATCTGTCTTGCTACAGCATACCAATCACCATCAACTCACTGATGACATTTTCTCTCTCCCAATTACCCCTGTCGATCTTCCCCCTTTTTTCCCATAAAGATGGGCAATTGAACCTCTCCTGTAGGGACACCTCAACCCCAAGTAGGTCCAAAGAAAGACTTGATCAAATCAAGGACTTCAATATTGAAAGGATAATAATGTAATTATAGTATCACGATGGTTATCAGAAAAGAATACGTATTGCCAAACCGCTTAGTCCTTGATCATGGTGGGTAGAGCTATTATCCTATATTTACACCATGTTAAAGTCTTGAAAACATGCAATGTCATTCCAGAAAAAATAAAAGTCCTAGCCTCTCTGATCACTCTGCAGCTTCTAGTTCATTAATTAATTGCCTTTATCTTTTTAATGAGTGGTTGTCATCAATTATAATTATTACAAGTAAGTAGCCTCAGTTTTCTTAATTTTTTTATTTTATATTAGATTCCAACATAACATAGTGTGGTAATGTTGAAAGTTTTACTTTTATTTTAAATTAGTTGCTTAAGTTTAAATTTGTTTTGGAAATTCATCAGTGCTGCTTGATTTCGTTGAAAGATATTAATATAAGGGTAATTGTAATGATAGATGAAAGTTTCAAAATAGTGACGAGGCTTAAACCAGAAATTTAAAGTTTTGGTAGAAATGATCCTTTATATAGTATAGATAGACTTTCAGCATCAGAAGTCTTAACTAGGTTTGAACCTTAGCTGGCCCTCTATTAAATCCTACATTTTTTTTGTTTTTTGTCCTTAGGCTGTATTTATCTACCATAGAACCCTAGCTGCATTGGATCCCTATTTCCTTTCCATAAGTTGTATTTACCGACTGTAGGATTCTACATGGGATTCCCTATTTCTTTTCCATAAGTTGCGATTACTTGCAAAGCTACTACGATCAAAGCTCCCTTCCTGCTTTCTCAGATCTCTCTCTCTCGTTGATCACATTCATCAATGGGTGCCGTCCACAGCACTCCAGCATGGTCTGCCTCAATAGGGTTGTTCTACTGGCTTTCCTTGACCGTTTTCTCTCTCATTCTTTTATCTGTCGTTCTCTTCACTTGTGGGACGTCAAGCAATACGCCGTCTAGGAAGAAAAAAGGAAAGAAAAGGGGACAAGGAAGCACGGGCTTCCGGAGTTACGGAATGACTGGAGCTCTGCCTAGTGCCAACTGTGTTGCACCTGGTGGCGGTGGCGGTGGCTGTGGGGGCGGTTGTGGTGGTTGTGGTGGCGATGGTGGTGGTGGTGGTTGTGGTGGCGGCAGTGTCTGTTGAATCAAATTTAATGCCTCTTGTTTATATATAAATCCAAAGCCAAGACAACGTATGCTTGTAGTAATTTAACTACTAGGAATGTGTTTGTGTAGTCCAATCTATCTGGCTATGGCTAGCAAATTTTGTCTAATTAAGTTTATGCGAGCACATGCTAGTGGTAACGTAGTTGCTATAAAATTGTGATGTGAAATCCTCACTATGTATGATCTTCAAAGATTTAATTAATTATGACATCAGCTTTTTTGTGTTCCCTTAATTAATCATTAGAAACAGTATAGTTGATTATTATTATTATTATTATTATTATTATTATTATTATTATGTGGTTTAAGAAGAAAAAAGTTAACTTTATTTTCAAAAAGAAGAAAATGAAAGAAACTTATCCTAGAAATTAGATCGTAATCTCAGTGTGAAATCTTGTTATTGCTAAAATTTTAGTACTATTAGCAATATGAGTATTGTAATATCAACCAACAATTCGTTCATAAAATGGCGATAAGCATAACGTAACTCGAACTGTATGATTAGACTTTTAGTAATTTTTGTTCATGGTCGTTCTTGGATTAAGCCTCAAGCTTTTTTTTTTTAGGGATAAGTAGAAAATTTTTAGGTAATTCCTACGAAGCTTCATCCGAATAATTCTCAACAAGAATTAATAGAAAAAGTGGAACCAAAATTGTATATATAGGACATTGAGCTGGATAAGAAACATCGTTGACTAAAATGTGTCGTCATCAGTTTGATCTTACTAAGTTTGCCTCTCAAATTATGTGAATTGTTATAATTGCATCCCTTGTAAGTTGTAACATAAACATTTTAACATCTTGAATCCCGTTATCTGCTTTATGTTGATGGTACTTTAGCCTGATTTGACTAGTCGAATAAGCCCTACAGGGGAGGCGAATAGGATGATATGTCTAATTTTTCACAAAATGCCAATACGACGAATTAATTGTGACATGTAGCCCATTTCTTATTAAAAGCTCCAGCCAGCATCAGTAGTTGCCCTTTCCAATCCTGAGTAATATTACATAACCTCATCAAGTCTTGTTTCCAATTATTAGCTTAATCTAGTAAGTTAACAGGTATACGGTCGTTCATCAATTCAAACACTACTGCGTTGAGAATCTTTGAGAGATTATAATCTTTTTTGTTTTTAAAATAACCCCATTGTACTCTCCCTAACAAGTGGTATTCAACACGGCCCATTATCAGGGGTGAAGTCAGGGTTAATGTTTCAGGAATCAGGAATTTATTACATCTATTATTTTTTGGTTGCAGGGGGGTAGCCATAAGAAATAACAACTTCATTCTAAGCAAGGGTGGAGACAACAAAATGATAAAGAGAAATTATGTGGGTCAATCTGCAACTAATTTGTTTCTTTCCCCCCTTTCTAAAATGACCTTCGTCCATGGTTTACATCATCAATGAAGAAACGACCCACTTCTATTCGTTTGATACATCACTTATCAATTTGTATTCATAAATCATATCGGCTGACTTTTTTTTATTTAATTGAAAGCTCGAAGGCTTCAAATTGAGTACAAGGTATTGCAAAAAGCTAATTAAAAATATCAATATAAATCTATTTTAACATACAACACAACACTGTAACTCTGTAAGGAAGTATCAGATGACATCTATATACCATGTACATATAAGCATACGTCCGGCGCGAGTAAATCGCACATGCCAACTTTAATAGACAACACATGATATGTTCTCTCTACTTTTGACCATATTGAAGTTCCTCTTATTTTGCATTTGATTCGGTCCCTGCATAAAATTACTCCTCTCCTTAATCAAGAAATATCGATACTTGACCCTATCATACAATCCCATCAACTTTCCTCATGATATGATTGAATTACTGAGCTGTAAGAACAAAACACACCAAATTTGCCAAAAGACATGAAAATAGAGCATGCTGTAGAGCTGTATACATAGCGCATGACTTTACATACAGGAGCCCATAAATTATGCCAACTGAGCTTTTATTATTGCCAACATCAATTTCTCTAATGTCATTTTTATTTATTGAGTAACATCAAAGTAGAATAAAGAGTTTGAGTAACAGAATATTTCCTGAGTGTTTATGCACTTTTCTCCTTAATAGAATAATAAGATTCACAATTTCACATTCGAATATCAAATAGACAATTAAACGATAATCACACCTCCCCTCCCCCCGAAAAAACCCCACTTTCTTCTCCTTTACAAAGCTCAATTATTATTATGGCAAACAGTTAGATCCTAGGATAATATTTATCAATATTGCATCAACAGGATTATATTTATCAATATATATTGCATTAACACCTAATTTGGGTCCAATTGATGTGTATTGATTTAAACAGCATGACACTTACCTATAAATGAGGACTCATGTTTGGGTTTTGTAAATAAATAAAATAGAATAAGTTATACCTGAATCAAGGAATTTAAATTTTTTATAAAATTATCCCAAAAGATGCACTTTGTACTCATGATGCGAAATTGTATTAAAAAATTTTAAAAGAAAAGGAAAAAAAAAGGACACATTTGAGGCGTAATTCACATGGCTCACACCACAATCCGAGGGTTGATTTAAAAAAAAAAAAAAAGTGGAATTTATCAATTTTCACCTAACAAAAAGAAGAAAGCCAGACCTACAAGCCTAGCCCGTCAAATGTCAACATCTCCTAGGACAAGGAACAACGAGAATGAGAACAAAAAATTAAATGAGCTACCGTGACATCCAACCATCAAACACAGATTATTTCAACTGCAGCTCAAAGTATTTAGGAAGCAAAAGATTGAATTTTGATCTTCACTCTCACTCCAACTCTCTCACTCTCGTCACTCTCACCTCCACTCTCTCACTCTCACTCCCATTCTCCACGGCTAGCTTGCCAACATCAATCGGGCAAAGGTAAGCATTTACTTCTACGCATCAGATATCCACCAGTGTGCATACAGTGTATATCGTTGTTCTAGTGTGCTGCTTGTTTTGGTCTCACCCGTAGGAAGCATACATTTAGGGCCTAACAATGTACTATTTGCATTGTTCATCTACTATACTGACTGTTTTTACTTGTTCCACTGCCCTAAGAGTCTGTTTGGATATAAGAATTACGTCGAAGGGGGGAAAACATTAGAAAAGTAACTTTTTTCCAAGTACAGAAACCCCCAATCATCTGCCTCGCTACAGCAATCTTCTTTCCAGCCCTTAAGAGTTTTCAATTGCTGCAGAAGCACCGCCAAACCCTGTTCATAAACACCAGACATACCCATCAACAGTGAAACACTCAAAATCACGTCCAAAAGATACCCTTAATAACACAACATGACTGAAAGCAGCAACAAGCCAAAAGCTAAAAGCCACAATGGTGATTCATCCACTCACAATGGGTAGAGATACAAAGAAAAGAACTCGATAACAAAGAACCTAGACATAAAAGGAAAGAGAACCACAAGCAGTCCGCACTAGGCAACTGCCAGCATGCCTAAGGATATACGTAGGCCCTATAAATGGGGATATAAAGCATGCAGACTTCCATACTTGATACAGCACATAATAAATGAGCAATAAAAAAAAGCAGAGAAATGCATAATTTAAAATGCATGTATCAACAATTACACTTATCTGAAACGTCAAGAACTAGAGATCTCTCAAAACCCACATTTGTCTGATGGACTATTTATAACCTCGACTTCTAACTTTCATGATCAATAACCATTCTCTATGTTCGCAGGAAGCCGTCCCAGAGCGCCACAGAGAGGTCACCATAGATAGAGGTACCCCACAGCTCACCAGGCTTAATCTTAATGGTAAGTCATGCTTAAGCAACAAGACAAGACAGCAGAAATTTCAAGAGTAGTTTAAACTTACAGCAATATAGCAATATAGATCCTACACATTGCCTGCACAATGACTGAAATAATTTTGCCCAATTTGCCATACAGGATTAAGTATTTGTGTTTCATAACCCAGCATTAAGCTAATCCAACTGTTGTGAATCTAGCTACAATCCGCCAGATGAAAAATAGCCTAGCATATAGAAACCACAGTCCTTTAAGTCTATTCCCTTCGCAGATGTCTTCAATTTAAAATCATTAGACCACCCAAGATTACTCAACACAAAACCTTGGCTTCTTATAACAAACTAGGACCAGAACCCTTGCATTTCACCTCGTAGCAATTTCATAGCACCAAAATTTCTCGGGGTTCTGGAAGATCGAGCATACAATGCAACATAGACCAACATTCGATATCAATGTGCATAAACATTGCAAGATCTAATCCAAGAAGTGCGCATGTAGGCATTTCCACACAAAGAAATCTTGCAAAAGATTAGAATCATGTTCAGCCTCCTGCAACGTTTAAAAGAAGCAGGGTGAGATGGGCTGCTAATAGAAAACTTAGGGATATGTAGAACAAGCATAATTAAAGTGTGTGTGTGCGTGAACAAGATTAAATCTTAGAAAGTTCTTAAAATAATCATTTTGATGATCCTACTTGCTTACTAGATTTAGTAACCGATTATGTTCTTTCTTTATGTTGCTAGGATGCCCACCCAGCACATGGACAAGCACCATACACACAGAGGTCTCGTAGCTTACCTGCCTCATTAGTGGTATGTTATATTTAAGCAATGAAACATGTGTGAAAATTTTGGAGTAATATCTACAACACCAGGCATACTCGCATAATGCAACAATACTCTTTTCACTATATATGTGAGCGATTTCATAATTTTGCTCTACTTTTCATATCAAATTAAAAGTTCTATGTTTCATGATTTGATATTAAGCAAAACCAAAAAATTGCGACGCCACGTATCCATATTTGGACGGGAGAAACAAGAAATTTTGACACCTTAGAACTAATCATCCTCTGAATCTATTCCCTACAAAAAGGCATTCATTCATTATAAGAGGCTACGTAGAACACCTAATTTTGACACCTTAGAACTAATCGTCCTCTGAATCTTTGTTTTTTTGGCATAAGAAAAAGATGAAATATGTTAAAGAGGGAGAATACAAGGAAGGATGCTAATTCAGCATCCCACAAACTTACAGCCCAAGAATAAGCTATCCACAAAATTAATAACTTCCAGCAATGGAACCAAAAAAACTCCTCTTCCCCAAACAAAAGAGTCTTGAGACACTTATCCTTTAACTGCTCTAAGGAGGTTTCCATTCCATCAAAAACTCTCTTATTTATCTCAATCCACAATAACCAAAAGATAGCATGAGAAACGGCTTGGAAGACTTTAAACTTGGCCCTTCTCCCAAAAAAATCTTCCTACATCGATAACTGATGACTCACAGAACTTGGCATCACCCAATGTAAGCCCAAGCAGCTAAAGCCAATCCCCTCAAAGGCAATCCCCTCTGGCAATCGTCAATAGAGAAGTAAATGGTCTGGAGTTTCTAGACCATTTTTGCACATAAAACATCTATTGACCAAGATCTTACCCCTCTTTTGTAAATTATCAAAGGCTAAGATGTTGCCTTGACAACCTTCCCATAAAAATAAGGACACTTTCAAAGGGGTCCGAGACTTCCAGGTAACATTCCATGGAAAATCGCAATATGATAATGACGAGGGCGAATTGCCAAGAGAGGAAGAAAGGTGAAAGAAATAAGACTTGACAATGAATTTCCTAGTCGAGGTAAGGCTCCACCTCATCATATCAAGAGAGGAGGCCTTCGGAGAAGCTGTAGGAAGCATGGTGAAAAGATGACAAACAATATCATCCTTAGAGAAGGTTGGATGAAAAAAAAAAAAAAAAACAGGGGACCAAACAACCGAAGAAGGAGAGTGATCCAAAGAATCATATACACGCGCATCCCTGTCACCTGCAAGAACAAAGAGAAAAGGGAAGCGATTTGTTAAGCCAACACCATCACACCATCCACTATGCCAAAAGAAGGTGGACCCATCACCCAGATCAAAAACAATGCAAGAGAAGAGACGATCCCTACCTCTGGTAATAAACTTCCAAAGACCAACCCCGTAAGAGCCATTATACTTCCCTCGGCACCGTATTTTGCCTTAATCATAGCTCTCCAAAGCTTGCCTTCCTCTTTTATAAACCTCAATGAACATTTACCAAAAAGGGCCTAATTGAATGTGATCAAGTCTCTAATGCCTAAGCCACCTTTAGGGAAAGGTTGCTTAACAATGGCCCATTTCACCAAGTGATACTTCAAATCATACTTAAAAGAACCCCAAAGGAACCTTCTCTGGAAGCTTCCTATGAATAGCTTCCTCCTTGTTAGCCAAAGAAGAGGGGATGGGAAAAAGGTAAAGAAAGTAAGTTGGGTTACTAGAGAGAACACTCTTAATAAGAGTCAGTCTTCCCCCTTTGGAGAGGTACTTGGTTTTGTTTTTTGTTTTTCCATACTTCTCAACAACTGGTTCCAATATGGGCTTCTCCTCCTTGTACTTGGCACCTAGGGGAAGCCACAAGTACGATGAAGGAAGGGCATCTAACCGACAACCCAAAATGCCTGTAATAGCAATTACATAAGCGTTCTCTACTTCCCCCACCCGTAGAGTAGAGGACTAACACAGATTAACTCTTTAACCAGAAATGGTTTCAAACCATATAAGGACCCATCGAAGATTGATAATTTGCTCACAGTCATCATCACAAAAAATGATAATGTCACCCGCAATGAGGAGATTAGAGATTTCCAAGCGCATCAAGTCTGAACACCCCACAGAAAACCCGGCGAACAAACCAGGTTGTGATGCAGTTGACAACATTCTACTCAATACCTTCATAAATAGAATGAAAAGGAGCGGAGAGATAAGATTACCTTGACAAAGCCTTCTAGATGCAGAAAAGAAGTCCATACCAGAAGATTAATAAGAACTGCAAAGGTAGTAGTAGCGATGCACCACTGCATCCACCTTATCCATTTGTCCCCAAAATCCATTCTCTTCAAAATATAGATTAGGAATTTTCAGTTCACGTGATCATAGGCTTTCTTAATATCAAGTTTGGAAACTTCAGGTCTTCCCTCTTTAATCTTCAAATAAACAAGCTCATTAGCAATCCAAAAAGCATAAAGAATTTGAACACCCCCGACGAAAGTGTTCTTATCATCAAAAATCAAACTACCAATGACATCTCTCAATTTGGCGGCAAGGACCTTAGACAAAAGCTCATACGCACATCCCACTAATCTGATTAGCCGATAATCCCTAATATCATGAGCACCTAGTTCCTTAGGAATCAGACCAATGAAGATTACATCGAGATTTTTAACGAATTTTCCTGTGGAATCGAACTCTGTGAGCATTCTCAAAACATCCACTTTCAACGTGTCCCAATTATCCTGGACGAAAGTCATAGTCATAACATGAGGTCCCGGGGCCTTATCACCAACATTGACGCGGGAATTTTGAACTTCCTCCTCATAGAGAAGGATCTCAAGATCCATCCTCTGTGAACCAATAAGGGAAGGTAAAAGTAAGACCAACCCATCAACTTTTGGCCTTCACGACTCAGGCTTGGAAAAGAGAGAAGAATAAAAGCCTTGGACGGCATGCTTCATATCATCCACTGAATCATAACAAGATCCCTCCACCATGATAGATGACATAATGTTGAACTTATGATGAGAATTGGCCATCTTGTGAAAAACACTCGTGTTTCTATCACCCGCCTTCAACCACAAGAGCTCTAGATTTTTGTCTCCATGAAATCTCTTCCATTAAAATAATCTTAGCTTTTCTCTAGTTGACCTCAATAGAAGACAAGCCAATAGATTCCACTTTTAAATCAAAGGAAGAAATAGTGCCCAAAAGGTTTTATTTTTGAACCTTGATATCACCAAAGACTTCCTTAATCCACTTCTCTAATTCTCCTTGAGTAATCTAAGTTTCCTAGCAATGATGTAGCTAGCTTACCCATCAACTCCAAACTGACTCCACCAATTATTGATAAGCGTGGTGAACCCATCTGCTCGTAACCACATATTATCAAACCTAAGAGGAGGCTTACCTTTATGCACCACTAGCTCCTCTAGACAAAAAGGACAATGATCAGATAGAAGACGAGGCAGTCTCTTTTGAATGAAATCAGGCCAACTCTCTCCCCAATCAGCAGAAATTCAGTCCATTAGTCCCTCCTGCTTATATTAATGAAGGAGTTAGGGGGAAAGAATGCAACTCATAGAAGCTCAAAACTACTTAATGACTATAAAAAGAGTTATTTCAAAACCAATTAGCCATTGTCGCGACTGTTTACCAGACTAAAATGAGCCAGTTAAACAAAAACTACAGAACTACTTGTTTGAAACATGTGCGTACAAGCTCAAATAGTTCTAGTAGCTCACCAGATCTCACCCAATCTGAGGTATAAAGTGTGGAAGACAAAATGCGTTACCAATGGGTTGGCTATGTGTGATTTCAGAAGCACATAAAAGAAGATGGTCTGAGTGGCTCCACTATAGATGCAGATGCAGAGTTTTACTCCATTTTTGTCAGCTGCAGGCACTTCCATTTCTCTGAGAAAGAGAGGGGAAAAAGGGAACCTCATGGGCATCAAATAGGATTACATATCTGTTCAGGAGAAATAAGGAACAGAGACTTCAAAAAATCCAAAACTGGTAGAAATAAATGAGTATGCGAAAAAGGAACTGTTTTTGGGCTTTCTCAACCCCAATTACAGTTAAGAAAAAAAAGAAAATAATGTTCAGAAATCACAATAGACAAACAAGAAGAACGAAACCATCGTAATGGTAAAACTAGGGGAAAACAAGCAGGGAAAAATAAGCAAACAGCTGCAAAAATAACACAAAAATATATATGATTCCCAACCAACAAACCGAAATGGACTTACTGAAACTCAACAATTACGCAAGCATGCAAGTGATAAACTCATAATCCTAAGAGCCACACTTGAACACGCTCACTAACAATCAAACCTTGGACTCGAGCAAGTAATAACATACACAGAATGGAGCTAAGAACGCAAAGAAGTAAACAGCAAAAAAACAACTGATGGAGTGGGGTATTTAGCAACTAGAAATTTCATTGAGTTTTGAGTTTCCACCCAAAGGATTTCTTTCATTAACATAACCCGCTCTTTTTTTTAAAAAAAATAGGGCAGGGTATTTATAACACAAGTAATCCCCCATATAGTCCTCCTAAGCTAAGAAATGGCAGCCAACAAAATACAGATTGGGAGAATCACAAGATGAGCCATTCATTGGACACGAATTTTGCTTGTTTAAGGGGCCAAAGCACGTCTCAAAATACCAGGAATTATTTGCTAAAACATAAACAATTCCATTAGGTCAAAATGCAGCTTAAACTCTCCAAAATACCAGAGCAAATGGCTGTGAAACAGGATCAAACGGGTTTTCAATTGTTCATCCTTCTTTGGCTGGTTAAAAGCAGCCCTTGCTGGTCCCTTTCTCCAAGTTAGGGTGGCCAAATGGTAAATATTTAGGTGCATTTTTATGCCCATAATCCCACACCCCCCCCCCCCCAAAAAAACAACTGAATCTAAGATGCCACACTGAAACTCACCCAAATCTGCCTTGTGCTGGATTGAGACCTGCACAGTCAACATCTAGGGTCTAGGGGCTGTTCGACCTAACAAATGAAATCCAAATGGGTTGCTACATGATTTATTTAAAAGCAGAATTCCTGAACTTGAGGGAGATGGGTGATGGAGCAGTGCAACCCCCCCCCCAAAAAAAAAAAAAAAAAAAAAACAACCCCGCTTAGCAAAGATGATCAAGCATATGCTTGCGCCCACGTGAGCTCAACAGTAGCTTCAACACTGGCTGCTTTCACAGTCTCCTTGACATTTTGGGAGATTGTGTTTGTTTGGTGTTGGGACTCATAATCTTGATCCTCTGAAGTTGTTTTATGGGGTTCATCTCCATTAACACAAAAAACCAATTCATAGGGGAGGGGGGATGCAGGGAAACGAGACGGTGAGGGTTGGACATGGCCTAACAATCAAAGGGCCTAGACAACCTCCACAGCTAACATGAAATGGAAGCGAGAAAACCATTTATTTAAGTAAATAGTTAATGCACCTACTGTTTCTGCTGGTTTCTTGTGTTTACCGCCTCTTTGTTTTTTTTAGGTGTTTATGCATTTCGAACAAGGAATCTCTGGTGTCTCTAATTTTAGCGTTTCCGTGACAAGATAATGGATCTTGTAACTAATGTCATTCTTCATGTTCCCAGTACATCCACCGACAGCATGGACAGGGATCGCCAGAACTGAAGAGAACACGCAGCTTACCTGCATATTTCTATACAGTAAGTAATCTTTAAGCAATAAGATATAGGCCTAAAAACAGCACCTACCAATGCTTATATAGGTCTAAAAACATAGGGAAACAACCAGGGGAAACACTCATAAGCAATATTCTTTCTTGCACGTCCCTCCTATTAATATGGTCTCTTTTTTTATGTTCACTTAGATACTTTTGGCAAATTTTTTCATATCAAATAAACAGCTTACGCTTCATGATGTCACATTAAGCTAATCCAACTTGCAACTACAAACAATGCAGGAGGCCGCATCCACTCTTGGACAAGAAGAGACAGTACCATCAGAAATAGAAGCTACAGAATTAGCCGAACAAGAACTCTCTCTTAAACAGGAAGAAATGGCAACAGAAGCGACAATCCCAGAGAAAGAGAGATTTCCTCCAACCGTCCAGGATGAAATTGCACCTTCCCACTCCTCCCGAATTTTAATCCCCATGGTAAGTTGTAGAAGAGTATTTTCAACTTTCAACAACATAGATCCTAGACACCATGTTCATAATGACTGAGAATTCTCTTTTACATGTATGCTTTGATATTTTTCATAAAAATTTTCACATCAAATAGAAAGCTCATGTTTCAGTGTTTCACGACGTGGCATTAAGCTAATCATATTTTAAACAACAAAAAAATGCAGGAGGCCTCACACTCTTCGACAGGAAGAGGTTGTACCATCAGAAATAGAAGAGATAGAATTAACCGAAAACAAATTTTCTGCTCAAAAGGCTGAAATGGCAATAGAAGAGACAATCCCAGAGATAGTCCTTGATCCTACTGACCAGGATGAGGCAGTGCCAGACATAGCACCCTCCCACACCTCACCAAACTTAATCCCCAAGGTAAATTGCGCCTGAATAAAATGACATAAAAGCGGATATTTAGAAGTGTAGGTTCAACTTTCAACAGCATACGCCCTACAGACCACATGATAATGACTGATTATTGTCTTTTTCATATGTTCGCTTTGATACTTTTGCTCAAATTTTTCAACCAAATTAAAAGCTTACGTTTCACGACGAGGCATTAAGCTAATCCAACTTGTACATGGCCAGCTACAATCCTCTCAATGAAAATCTAACATATAGGAACCATACCTTTCTATTCCGTTCAAAGATTTCTCCGGCGTAAATCAATGAACCCACCTAACATTACCCCAAACAAAACATTAGCGTCTCAATAGAAACCAAGGCCAAAACCCTTCCATTTCGCCTCATTAGAGCACCAAGAAGTTTGCACAGGGCTTCAAGAAGCTAGACTACACAATGCAATATAGACCAACACTAACACTCAATACCAACCAGCATATAAATGTTGTTAGATCTATTTCCAAGAAAGGTCATGTAAGAATTTCCACTTTTTCCGCAAAAAGAAATCTTGCAAATCACAAAAGGCCTAGCGTCCAACTATGTTTTAAAGCGGCCAGGCAAGAAGGGCGAGATGGGTTGGGCTACTACAACAAAGTTAATGAGGGGCATATAGAGCGAGCATAACTAGTTTGTGCGCACGCGAGTCGCGTGTCAGTGACGTTAAAAACTAGAAAGCTCCTAAAACCCTGCATTTTGATGTATTATTCATGTGCTTGCTTACTAGATTTTGTAACCGATGTACTTTCTTCATTTTGCTAGGATATCCACCAGGGACATGCACTGCAGAGGTCTTGTAGCTTGCCTACCTCACTCGGGGTAACTTATGATTGAGCAATAAGACACGACAGTGAAATTTTGAAGAGTAGCATCTAAAACAAAAATAGTGGACAAATTCTACACAATGTGTATAGCCATTTCTTTATATCTATATGTGATTTCACAATGTTGCTGTAATTTCCATATAAAATTTAAAGCTGAAGCATAGTTACCCAGTTCCCGGGTCGTCCCCTACAACCGCGAACTGGTTAGAGCATCCCAGAACGTGGGTCAAAGACGATCCGGATCGCGGTGGATCGCAACCCAATTCATTGATGCAAGCGTCCTAGATGGAGCTTCCTTCTCCTGTATTAGCAGGAGAGAACTTGACATGAGGTGGGAGAGAATTGAATGAAAGGAGATTGGGAGAGTTACTTGCTATGAGATAGAGCTCCTTTTTTTGTTTTAATGATGACAATTGGGTAGTGAGGGAGGAGGAGATGAAGAGGGTGCACAGTAACCAAGGTTTCTTAGTACCCTATCTTGGTATCTACTCTATATCTACTAAGCACAATAATTTATTACTCCTACATGCTCTGTTGTATATCATGGTATTATGACATCCTGTTCACATGGATACCAAAGTTTGGGCATTTACTAGTCTTAGTGCAGTATGAATTTTTCTGTTGAAAGGAAATATTTAGTATATTAATATGTACTGTTACTAAATTTTTTTTAACAATTTTTTAGTATAATTAGTATATTAACATTCTTATATGCATATATAATCGTCCCAAGAATAGTACCTGTACCTAAAAATGTACCTCATGCACCCAATTCCTTAGAGGTCCTAGAGGTAGCATTCCACTTTCCCGTTCCCATACCACGTACCTGAATGAATGGCGTCCCATGTAACTAAGGGCCCTCCTTCCTTACTCAGAACTCAGTAGAAAAGATTGTCAAACCAACGCTTGTCCTGAGGTGAGCTCAGCAATAGTATCAACACATGTGCTTTCACAGTTTCTTTGGCATATTCAGGGTTCTACTTGACTTGCTTCGTGTTGGACTCATACTCTTGACATTCTAAAGTGGTTTTATGGGGGTTGATCTCTGCTAACCGAACACCCCCCCCCCCCCCAAAAAAAAAAAAAAAACAATCACAACAGGGGCAAAAGTGCAAGGGAAAGGGATAGGGAGGACTGGATATGATCTAACAGTCAAAAAGGCTACCTAGACAACCTCAGTAGCACACCTCAAACAGAAGCAGGAAAACCACCTATCTAAGCAGAAACAGTAAATGCATCTACTGTTTCCTCCGGTTTTTTGCGTTTATCACCTCATCGTTTTTCTTTTTCTTTTTCTTTTTTTTTATATTTATGCATTCAGAACAAGGATTTCTAGAAACACCTCCTTTGTCAGATTTATAATTTTGGTAATTCTAAATTTAGTGTTTTCATGAAAAGATAACAGAGATTTTCTAACCAATGTCATTCCTCTCGTTCCCAGGACATCCACCAACAGCATGGACCGGGATCATCAGAACTCAAGAGAACATGCAGCTTACCTGCATATTTCTATAAGGTAAGTAATGCTTGGGCAATAATATATGAAAGGTAAAATATGGAAGCAAATTATTTTGGTGAACAGATGTTCTATCTGCAAAGACGATTTGGAGTCTCCTGATCACCTACTACTACATTGTAAATTTGCAAGGGCTTTGTGGGAGTTATCCTTTAGTTGCTTGGGAGTCTCCTGGGTTGTCTCGGATTCAGTGAGGAATCATCTTTTGGCTTAGGAGGGTGCCTTTGGTAGGAAAGTTAAAGAGAGAAACGTCTTATTGATCCCACATGCGATTTTTTGGGCTATTTGGCGAGAGAGAAACAAAATAGTCTTTGAAGGAGAGGAGACGCCCCTTCAACGAATTAAAGATATTCTTATCAAGACTCTTTTTTTCTAGGATAGTGGGAACTTTTGTGATTCTTCTTTTGATGTAATTGATTTTGTGGATAGGTTCCATCTAGGGTGTACATAAATCTATTGTAGGATGCCTGCTTGCATCCATCCCTTTGTACATTTTACAGTTTAATATATTTTACTCTTTTTCCTTATCAAAAAAAATATGGAAGCAAATTGCTAGATTAGATCTTTGGGACATTGAGATTCGACTTAAAATATGTTATACATAAATAAATTTGGATACCGCAAAAGCGTGACCCCGCATTGGGAGTTGCTGGTGTTGTTGTAAAAAGGTTGGACATCATACGAATTTCATCAATTTCTAGAAACTAGGTTCCATGGTATGACATTAAGCCAACAGAAAGGTGCAGGGCCATACATACAAAATAAAAGTTTTGCTGGGTCCTAATACTCATAGCTTTATATATAGAGCAAGTTTTTGAGTAACTAACGCAATAAGACATTTAGGATGGGATAAGTTGGTGAACTTAGCATGTGAAACATGGAAATTTTTAGGAGATTTGACGAGAAATAAGGGGTATATGAAAAACAAGCAGTAGACAAAACCATGAAAGATAGCATTATGAATCCACCACAGGAAACCAAGGAGATCCGCTCAGAAGGAATGAAGCCAGTAGTGCAACCACGGGTCCACATCAGCATCTGAAAGTGATAATCTGTTGGATTTCTTTCTGATTCAATTTATTTTTGTACAACATCTACCAACGCTTATATAGGCCTAAAAACCTAGGGAAACAAGCTAACGCCAAAGCTATACAATATCTTACCTTACAATAACTTACAAGACAGGGATAAAGGTTGCTCAACATGTTCTCCATGTGCAATGACAGTGTCGAAACTATAGTAAATTTTCGCCTCCATTTTCTGATTGCTACAAACAGTTGGGAGTTAGCTTTGGGCTATACAGGCCTTCATTGGTGGTGCTTATTTCCGCGAGACATCAATTACCAGCGTGCAAGGCTTTTTTTTTTTTTTTTGGAGGAAGAGCCAAGTATAAAGTTTTTCCGAGCCATTCCCCAATCTATTCTTAGGTTGCTATGGATAGAGAGAAATAGGAGCCATTTTAATAGGAATAAAACTTACATGAACTGCAACAAGAAATGCGTGTCAAGAGGATTCTATTGGCAGGAGGAGGCATCCTGTGCCTCTTTAACAAATGCGAGTGATCTGTGGAAGACCTAGACAACCTTTTTTCAGGATGTAACCAGCATTTTGTGGGATGCTTTTCACTTTTCAGCATCCTTTCTTGTAAGTGCCTCCTATTAATATGAATACATTGCCTTTGCCTCATCAGAAAAAGTGTAAGGAATATATTCTGACCATTTTCTACTCTGTGCTTGCAGGATATCCACAACGAGTCTCCTCCAACATCACATGGCGCTTTACAGATATCTCAAGCGCATTTAGCACCATGCCCCACGGTACGCCCATAGTTACATACAGTAACCATATTTAGTAATTGACACTGTAATTTTTCTAAAATAACAAACAATGCAGGAGGTGGCATCAACTCATGGACAGGAAGAGATGGTACCACCACAAATAGAAGAGACAGAATCAACCAAACAAGAACTTTCTGCCCAAACGGAAGCAATGGAAACAAAAGAAACAGCCTCAGAGATAGTTCCTGAAGACCAGGATGAAATAGTGCCCGACATTGCATCTTCCCACACCTCACCAACTTTAATCCCCACGGTAAGTGGCACTTGAGCAAAATGTCCTGAAAGTGGAAATTTAGAAGAGTAGTTTCAAATTTCAACAACATAGATCCTAGACACCATGTGGACAAAAACTGCTAATTCTCTTTTCCATATGTTCGCGTTGATATTTCTTGCTCAAAGGTTTCATATCAGATCAAAAGATTATGTTTCATGATGTGGCATTAAGCTAGTTCAACTTGAGCGCTGCCAGCTACAATCCTGTAGGTCAAAAATAGCATAATGTATATAAACCATACTGTAAGTCTATTCCCCACAAAGAGGTCAAAAATAGCATAATGTATATAAACCATACTGCCAGCTACAACAGACCAACAAGAAGTGGGAGAGTCCAGTAGCACGAACAAAGGAATTCCCCAAAGGAACCACTAAGCCAGGCAGGAAGCTTGAAGTTTGAAAAACAGAGGAGAAAAGGAGGCACGGCTGAGCAGCAACAGTGGAACCGACTACACAAATACATGATGTGATTTCGTTTTTTTTTCCCCCTCAAACTTTGTGGCACATCTAGGAAAACTGAAATTGTGTTTCTTCCAACTGGTTCCTATTATAGTTTTTTTGATAGGGAAAAAGAGTAAAATATATTAAACTGAATAATGTACAAAGGGATGGTTGCAAGCAAGCATCCTACAAAAGGATTATGTACACCCTAGATGGAACCTATCCACAAAATCAACTAGTTCCTATCATAGTTTTACTTGTTTTAGGCCATTTTAGTCTTCTACACCTTGATATGCTTCTCATACATGTACTTTGTTACTTCTTTTGTGCTTCCAGAACCTTCTTCCATTCTCTTCCTCCCCCTTTACAAGAGTATTATCTTATAGTTACGATTTCAATACACAATCTATCACTAAACTTTATCAAGATTTGAAATTAGTCACAATCTATCAACAACATCAGTGCTTGTCACCCATTCATGACGAGAGAGATTGAAATGATTTAAAAGTAACAACATAAGTGTTTTTCTTCTTCCTCATTTTTTTGTTTTGGGATGCAATGGCAGAGACATAAAACACCAACACCCATAACAAGGTTACATGGCTCATCTACTAGCACAATGACCAAGCAATGGGCCGGTATCACCACAATCCTAGGCCCCTAAGAACCTACACTTAGACAATCAACAAACTTGGTGACCTATTTGAAGACTACCTATCCCTTCCTACAGATGATTCTGACATGCAGGTGCAATAAAAAGAAAATCTAGTTATAGAATACCTCTTTGGACCAAGGTAGAGAGTTGTGAACCCCTTGGCCTTCTTGTCCAAGTGGTCATTGCACGCTGTTGGCAATACCCATTTAGCAGGCCTTGAAAAATAATGCCAGCAACGACCCTATAGTGAGACCTAGAGGTGATGAATCATCACTTGTAAACATGAGATTGATCATTAGGAGCAAATATGTCCCCGAAGCATTAGGAGCACCTATGTCCCTGAAGCATGCGATAGGTGTCTCTGATGAAATCCCTCCCCCACCAGTAGTCTCACAGACTGCATCATCATCCCAATGGCAAGGATACTTTATAGCCTTCTGCTCGACCTTCCTAGAACAATAGAGACAAAACTGTATCTGACTCTACCTCTATAGTTTTATGCTCCCATAGTTACCAGGATCAGGGTACTGCTTGGACAGGAGAACATGGCACATGAAAGCAAAATGCCACCTCGGTATACGTCGAGAAAGGAAGAAAGTCACTTAGAACTTTTTTGGAACAAAATTCGTAATTTTGAACCATTACCCTGAAATTAAAATTTTCATCCTTGAAGGGCTCTTTCTTTCCCACTTTGTTGAGTTTGTTCTTCCCATAAATGAGACTACAGTCTGGAGAGGGGAAAAAACCTGTAGTACATAACTTTAACAGACAAAAAAACCAGAAAAGCACATCTCTTTTTTCTTTTTATTTTTTAATGAAATTCAAAAGGAACCCTTTTTTTTCCTTTTTCGATAGCCAGTATTGCCCAAAGGTAAAGATAAGAGTCAAAACGCCTACAATGAGAACAGATAAAGGACTTCAAAACTTTCTTCAATAAGCCACTAACCCCTGCCAATAAAAACAACAAAAATCAGCAGGCATACCTGCAGATCTCAAGATGACAAAACAACCCACAATATGAGCCAAGCTACAAGCAAAACACCTGAGATAAATAATAAGTGGCTCTCTTCCAGTAGTTATGTTTCTTCCTATCTAAAACAGACTAGATAAGCATGAGAGCGGTAAAAAGTAAAAAGGTCAAAAAAAAGCTGTCTTTCACAACTTTGACCCTAGAATATCTCTTCCCTCCGCCCCCCCCCCCGGCAAATGAAGGATATCCATGCCCACAGAATTTCGTTTCTAACATTAAGTGAATTCAAGGAAAGGATTGCAATCGGCCTTCAACAGTCTTTCAGTTTTCTTTTTCCTATTTTCCTTTCTTTATTTTGGAACTTTTAGAGCTCCTTTGTGCTCTTAGGATACAGGATTGCCTCGTTCTTAGACCTCGAATCAGTTCCCCTTTGTTAGAGAATGAAAATGAACTGTGTTTTGGATCAGACGAACCACATCACGAAACGTAAGCAAGGGCAGCAATCCTGATTAGACCCTTCCTATGCTTATGGGAGTCGGCTTAACCATTGGGTTCAAGCATAGGTGGATACTCATTGTAGGACTCATACTCCAAAGCTGCGGCGTAGGGCTCACCTACCAGGTAAATAGCCAGAAAGTTTGTTATGACTACGATTAGACATCCATAGGCTTCATTTGAGTGTCATGCCATTCATTAAATCTCAACTATTTTTATTTTGTTTAAATCTAACTTTTTTATTATTTTTCCCAGGCTATTCTTATCATCAAATCGAAGATGGCCACAGATACTAAGCTCTTTGACATTGGCCAAATTATTGGTGCACCCATAGCAGCACTAATCAACTTCAGAGCCTCAACACACCCATCTGTGGATTGGAGGATTATGATAGGTGCCGTATACATGTTCCTCATCCCGCTTTCCATCCTCTCAATCACCTTCAACTATATCTCTGAGGCAGATCATCATTTTGAAGTTGAACCGGTGTCTTACAAGAAGTTGTCAAGTCCAAGAGTTCGGCCCCCATTGATCATTTCCCTCTTTTCAGGGTGCCTGACCATGCTGTCAGCGGTTGGGGCGGTCCAATTCTATGGACCATTGACCTTTAGGTCTGCGGGTCTCTCTCCATACAAGCCACCACTTGTGATCTCAATTATCCAAGGTGGTCTTAGTCTGGCATCAATGTGTCTTCCCAAAGCTTTCAGGAGACGGTACTTGCTGTGTGCTGCAGCCATCATAAAGTTGGTTTCTGAGGTAACAACTAACAACCTTAAGCTCTTATTCAATGCAAGTTATTAGTTCCAATCCCACTAGCCAACACTCGTCATTATGTTGAGGGTGGTTTGGGCGTCATTAGTCTAACAGCCACAAATATGACCCACTGCCTTGACAATGGTGGAAATGTGGGGAGTTATAATAAACCTCTTTGAAAAATAGTTATTGAATCCTTAGTTTTAAAAAGCGCGAGGCGCACTGAGGCGCATAGGGTCCCAAAGCGTGAGGCGCAACGCACGAGGCGAAGGCGCACGCATCATGGATGCGATGCGCACTTCTATACAAAATTTTTTAAAAGTATTTCATATTTCACAAAGCATATTTTGCACAAATAAGTTAGATAAATGCATTAAAAATGTGATTAGACATCAATATGACTACTAACACCACAAATAACCTTAAGGTATATTATCTTATCATCATAGTTCCCCAATGCACATACTTATAGTACAAGTTTAGCTCACCTTTTAGCTCCCAAGGGAGGAAAAGAAGGAAAAAGGTAAAGGCAAGGCTAAGAAAAAGAAGAAAAAGGGGGAAGATATAACCTCGCATCCTTGAGACGCACCTCATCCCCTTCGAGGCGCTAACCCGGTAGCCTCACGTCGAGGCGCGCCTAGGCGTGCCTCAAGCGGGCTTTTTTAAACTAAGATTGAATCCAAATGTTACAGTGAAAATCAACATGGAAACATAAAGACTTTAGTAGATTATTGCTTTGTCCTTGGTTCTAGATCATAGAGTAAGGCAAGCGATATAAATTATAAACCTTGATGATAGGACTCCTTCTTTTGAAATGATCAAGAGTAGCAAATAATTCTTGTAGGAAAAGGTAACAAGGCTTGTTTTTGGAAAATTATTGGTTTCAACTTTCAATATCAACAGGTTGCAAGATAACTAGCTAGGCTGTTTCAACCTAATCTCTAAAAGAAATAGGTATTGATAGTTGTAGTGAGTGGGAGGATGAAGTTTAGGGTTGTCATGTAAATTTGGGAAGAGTATTTAGAGGTTAGAAGATTGATAATTATAATCAACCAAAGCTAGAGATTGAATGGATTAAACCTAATAAAGATTGTCATGACTCATGATAATGGACCAGAACACCAAATGGAAAACCAAGACATTCAAACTGTGGCAGTGCTATCACACGTGTGAGGGGAATTTTGAGTATAAGCGATATCTCTTGCATGATAAATGAATCATATCCTGCAAAGGTAAGAGTATGGTATCCACTCCAATGAATACTATAAATTGGTTAAAAATATGTCACATAGTTAGATACATCGATATGCTTCTAAGGAGATCAAGGCAACTCTCAAAAAGGTTGAACAAATGAAGTTGCAATGGAATAAATTGGAGTTGCAAACCAATAAGCAAAATCAAATGTCATTAGGCAAGAACCTCTTTTCACTTGGCTAAGAATGTTATCTTGGTGAATACGTCTCTTATACCCTACACACACCATAAAACAAGGCTTCCGACCCTCTTCATCTTTTGAAAAGTAAACAATTTCTTTCATTACTAGTACATTACGCTTTTTCTAAAAAAAATTTCATAATTCTCATTAACTGCTCCCTTTTTCCCCCCCCTTTTACCCCTTTCTCAGGTAGTATTGTATCAACAGTTTCAGACGACCTCTGACCGGGTTACATTCTACCAGTCTACGACTGCCATTTTCGTGGCGGGGGGGACATACGTAGCAGCACATGGATCATTGGAGGCGCCTAATATCTGGCTCCATATCTCATTTCCCGAGGATACTAGTGCCGAGTGGTCTACCATTGGAGCCATTTTAGGCCCACTACAAAGTGTGATCCTAGCTTTAGGTACACTACCACTATTCTGCTACATCGAAAAGAATGTTCTACTACCATATGTAATCGTAGACTTGGGGGTCCTAGCATTCATAGCAGCGTTAGTTCCAGAAACCACAAATGTCACACGCTCTAACATTGTCACAAATGTGTGAAGTCGACACTGGTTCTGGAAAAACTATGTTAAGGAAAGTGATTTGTATTAGTATTAGGATATAGCATAGTTTGTAATCATACTTCTTTATTTGTATTCTAACTCAAACATGTTTATTATATATAAACTCCAAACATGTTACTATTAAAATCCTTCTTCTTTGGGCTCTCTTTTGTTTCATTATTTACTTCAAGATGGAATCAACGGAGTAACTCTTGAATTTTACAAAGGCAAATAAAAATCATAGATGGCAAGAGACAGCTTTTTCCCCAGATGCTTTAACACAGAGGAATAGAAAACCAAAGAAGGACAGACAGCATGATGCAATGTGATAATAAGAAAGTAAGGTAAGATCCACCTTACAAGTCACACATGAAAATTGCAAACTATGGACTGAGAGCTCTGATAACCTTTAAGAGCTGTAACATGAAATATGCATCTTGACTACTTTTGATTTAAGGATAATGGATAGGGAAAACCACACCCCACAAAATAGCAACCACGCAAATCCAATGGAGAAACTTGTATCAGAAACCTCAAATAGCAAGCATGAATTCTAAATTTCAGCTCTAATAGCAAGCAACCATGCAAATCAATCCAATGGAGAAACTCCAAACATGTTACTAAGCAGTTATGCTACCAACTGGCATAACATAAGAATAAGAACAAAAAATTTCAGCTCAGGTAAAATCTAAAGTCAGGTAACATAGACATACCATTACCATCTACATAAAAATTGATGTAACTACTACATCCAAATACATAGCAATTCCACCGAATTCAGAAAACAGATGAAAAAGGAGACAAAACAAAAATCATACCTGAATTAGGAGTCTGTTGATTTCGAGGAATGACACCACGGCAAGAAATTGGCAAATAAGTAGAAGTGAATCTGGGAAGTTATTAGGGATTGGAAGATGGGGAGAGAGGGGGTCAATCCAGAACGCCAGGGAGGCCACCGCCACAGCCACTCCCTAACGGCACCGGCGACGGCCCTAATCTCGCCGCCAAAGTGGGTGGGAGGAGGGGACGGAGGAGAGAGAATTATTGCATTTACTTCTTGTGCCAGAATCGTCTGCTATTTTTAGCCGGCCAATGCTTCATTCATTCAGTCAGCGGCCACGCTCTACATCAAAAATTCCAATAGATGTTCCTTTAATGTTTTTAATTACCCACACGTGCTCCTTTCACAGTTGAGCACTGTTTGATGGCCGTTGAAAATACAAATTAATAGTGTTAAACCCGTGCTTTGTATGAATTGATACAGTTTTCTATTTTAATGAATTTCTGTATAATTTGTAAATATATATATAATAAATATATTATCTGGTAAAACTCTTTTTGTCATCTATCAAAACAAATTAAATATTTTAATAAATAATAGTCTAAAATTTCAATATAATTTTAAGTCAATAATTGAAGTATGTAAAGTTAATATAGCCACTAATACACCTTTGTCCAAAAATTATGAAATACAACTTCTAGATTTCATCATTGCCTAACCCTATCACTCATTGACTATAACTACACTACCTTTTAAAAGGAAAAAAATTGTTGCAATTACTTAAGGTTAATATAACGAAATTGATCCAAACATAATAAGTTAAATGGAGAAGCCTTAGTTATAAATATCATTTAATTACAAAAGTTTGATTCAAAGAAAATTAAAATATCATTAATAAATATACTTTTCTGCAAAAATATAAAAAGTATCAAAGCATTCAGGAAAATTGACGAGTTGAAAGGCATTTCATATATACTTAATTAATATTATGACTACAACTGAAGCCTGATTTTTTTAATTAAGTTGGCAAACTAAAATATTTGTAAAATACATATTAATGAAACTATAATAAAATAATTTTAATTTAAGTCATCATTTATCAAAGTGATTTGTCTAGTATTATTGACCTATTACTTTACGATTATACTTATTATATTAAAATTACGAATATAAAATTTACACAGATTTTTAGAAATTACTAACACTTAATTTAAGAAAAAAAAAAAAGAAAAGATGAAACACAAAATTGAAAACTTAGTGACTTTTTCAATACAAAGTGAAATCTATAAATTGAATGCCCACATTAATAGAATCTAATTACTCATACATTTCAATTAATATCTAAAATCAATAATTTCGAAAAGAGAAAATAAAATAATATTCACATCCAATGAGTGATCACCAAGTGTCTAGTCAAGGTGTGATCACTCAATTTTAAATATAGCTATATAGATAGATAGATTACGTATGTCCAGGAGCCTATCCTCCTGAGCCATGTTAGCAACACTTGTGTGGGCCCAGTTATCAACATTTTTTTTTGGAAAAAGAAAAAGAAAAATTGGTGATAATCCAAGTACGTTTGAAACACCAAAAAAAAAAAGGAAAAAGTGTTGCAGTTATGCAAGTCCTCCAGAAAAGTAACCGTGGAAGGGAGGTTATTCTTCTCTTTTTTTTGACCTTTCCAGCAACACGTTTTTTCTTTTTTTTTGTTTTTTTTAATCACGCTTTATGGGCTCTTGAATTTACTGGGAGTCTATCCTTTCTAATTTGCTACTGTTGGTTACATTTAGGAAGCCAATTAATTTTTCTTTTTACAAGATAAACATCACATTTTTGCTGAAAATGAAATGTCGCTGATAGCTCTATCTGTTGAAGCAATTCATGACTTAATTCATCATAATTAATCATTACTACATATTATTATTAGCACTTTCTGTTCATTTTCCCAATTTTGTTGTCATTAATTAATACCCAAATTTATATTGTATGTATCACATTTCATTTTTGTTATATTTAAGATTAGTGGATAATCAACCTCAGCATCATCATAAAATAGAATACCAATACCACTTTTTATTTATTAGATTTATATTAATTATTTAGATAAGATTTTTTACATGTAAGCAACTGTCAACGTTTATTGTGTCTGTAAATGTAAATTGTTCACGAATTCTTTTGTTTTATTAGATGCCTTAATAGAGTTCACTAATATTTGGATATTTGCTCATAATCTATTGTGAGGTTGTTCATTGAGGTTGTCAAATTTATTCATGTATTGTTTCCATATTATTAGCCCTTGGGTATATGAGTTTGAATTACTCATCGAACCCAGTCAGCTTGTTTAACGTACATCCTAATAAAGTTCACAAGAATAGGATATTTATATACACTAGGGCAATAAAATGCGAGCATTGCGCGCGGGTAACTTTGTATTTATAACGTATATTATAATGTAGTTGCAAACACTGTTAAAAGTTGTGAGAAGTTGGTTATTATTGTTAAAGCATTAGTTGATAGTGAATGATGTTAGATGATGTTCACGAACGCAGGTAGATGCTCACAAGTGATGTTCAACGCTGATAAATTCGTAAATGAAATTTTTTTGGGGTATGATGGCACTTCAATAAAATGGGTACATGCTATAAAATTACCAGTTGGTTTGACATATTCTAAAACATGTAAAATAAAACCTGAGAGTCATGCTGATCACAAACAACCATCTTGGGACAAGGAAACACTCATGGATTATCACCTCAGCATCATCAGGTGGAGCTTGTAGCAATTGCTTAAATGTCTGGAATGTAAAAATAACAAAACAGACTGAATAAAAGTACACGTATCTAGACTAGATGTCATTCGCTTCAGGGGAGGGAAGCAAAGCAACCATAATGCACAACATATATTGTACTCCCTTTGTAAGGTATTGGCTGCCGACATTTGGGGATGTCAAGATACGTACAACTGTTTCTTTCCACACTACATAATAGTGGGATCAACTAAGATACCAGCAACTTCATCACTTGTTGGTGCATTGTATGTTCGCTGGTCAGGGACCGAATCATGGCTTATCATTATCGTAGTGTTTTCTTCAATCACATAACTCTGTAATGATCAGAAGAATTTTGCATAAAGATTTTTCTCGGCAAACTTAATCAACCTTGCAACTACATAAACCCTTACTTCGTTGTATACTCCAGAGCGCATTTCAATCTCTTGTTGAGGATCATAGAAATACAACTCCAAATACTTGGGTGGCTAGCCATCAGCAGGTGACAAATTAGGAACATAGTGATATAGCTGCCCTTGCAACTTGAATACATAAATGCCCTTTTCTGATGTGTGTTCAGTATTACCACCAATGCAGCTAAACGCAAAAAGATTATTGTAAAGCCTTACATACTGGCGAAAGTGAATCACGTCGTCATCCTCTGCAGTTAAAAGTCTCACCAACTCTTTATGAGCTGAATTTGCTGCAATTCATACGCGCCCATTTTGGCAACAGAATCCATTACTTTCATGTTTAAATTTCCTAGCTTTGCAATATTGACATGGCTACTCCTCCTAGAAAATATAAGGAGACCCTGGTAGATTGAACATCCCTATGGCATGCGGAGTTCCTAAAATAAAATATTTTCTTATGACTTACATATTGTTGGCCCGATTTGGCTAGTTAAATCATTATAGAGGAGGGGGTTAAATAGGGTGATGATCAATATCGCAAATTAATCAAGTAAACAGCAGAAAGATAAATATAGACAATACACGAGTAATTTTTTACGAGGTTAGCATTAACCAAGCTTAGTCCCTGCCTAGAGTTCCCTAACTCTAGGATTTACTCAATTTTATTAAGAGGGATTATTACAACTCTAGAGTACACATACTCTAAGTTCCAAGCTACAAGTTAACCCTTCAACAAGTCGTTGCTAGAGTTGACCCTTCAACTCTATGATCCCACCCAAATTATAACTTGAACAATACAATGAAATGTAATATATATATATATATATATATATAAGCACATTTAAGCTCAAGGTATGCCAATAAGTTCTCGAGTAATGTGTATACCAATGAGTACTTGCTCTCTATTGTGTTCTCTTGCCGCCAATCTCTTCTCGTTTTATAGATGAGAGGTGTAAAGAAGAGTAGAGAAAAATATGGCAAGTGACCATTGCATATCTTGTGAAAATCCAATCTCCATGCCTAATTTCAAGGCCTTAAATTGGCATTTCAAGCCCTTGATTTTTTTCTGTTCTTGCTCAAGTATTTCCAACAGCTGCTTTTCTTGATTTGGGCTGAATATCTTAGTTGAGGATCTTCTAGAATCATTCATAATTTACAGCATAATCTTTTAAGATATTCTATCACAAGATATTATCATATTAAGAGCAAATCTTTGACATTGCTAAATATAGCTCCACAATCTTATATTTAAATTTGAATCACACAATATAATATTATAAAGATAACATGTTTAAATTTAAATATTGAACAATCTCAAAGATATTATGACACCTTATATAAAATCAATTAATTAATATTAATATTCCAACATCCACTTCAAAAATATAGCACATTTAAACAATAATAATTATTAAGATAATTCAAACATAACATGATGAATATGTCAATTGATTAATCTCTTTTTGTCTTTTATCAAAACATATTAAAAAATTCAATGTGAGCTTTTAAAAAAGCTAACACATATTTTTAATAACTTTTTTTCTTCATATAAAGTGAAGTTCTATTTACTATTTGGGCTTGCTCTTTTTTTCTGTTTATTTGAGTTTCTTGATCCAGCAAAAAAAAAAGGACAACATTCTTTAAGAGCTATGAGTACTATGACGATCTGTCAACTGTTTTTGTACTAATTTTATCTGCCCAAATACTAAATGCAAACAGTCATGCAATGTACACACTGCAGGATCATACCATGATGTTTCGGCTCATAATGTTGGCTATATCGATTAAAAGAACAAATCAGATGCATTCTTCTGCTATATTTAGCTTAATTGGCAACTGTTAAATGACTCAAATGTGTCGTGCAACTAATCGTGACATTTTCTTTAAAATAATTGCATATAACTTCAAAGTTGTTATTTGAATTAGGAGCATTTTGTCAGTCTTGATTCCTTCGTTCGCCTCTCCCCGCCCCCCCCCCCAAAAAAACTTTCTTCCCCTTGTAGAAGCAAAAGAAGGAAAATGGTAGAACATGCTGTCAACTACAATTATGAGGATTTTGCCAACCTTACAAGTCCCTACCGTACCCCAAACGAAACAAAAGGAAAGCTTAAAAGAAGGATGGAGAAATTATCCCTGTAAGATATATACATTAGATATATTTTACTGTATCGAATTGATCAGTGTAGCCTCCTTCCCGTAAAATTTAAAAAAATGAAGAATAAAATAGCAGAATTACTTACCAGCTTCATTAGTGCTGGTTATTTGACTTTTGCTTCCTTTTCCTTTTTGGGTTAGGCTAGTGTGAGTTGGGCTGTTGATATTGCACATCAAGTTGATGGTCATCAGGTATTTCTTGACAATGCTGCATTGAGAAAGAACGTCATTGCTCAGTTCGTACGAGAAGAACTTCATTGGTATTCTTGACGGCTAACGCTATCACCTCCACTGGTAGTCGAACTTGAAACATGTGCATGCTTTGTCTAGGGTTGCCCACTTCTCTTGATAATGTCTTGTTGAAGTTCCATTTACAGTCATAGCTAGAAATATATTTCCTGAATAACAATTATTTTTCTTCATCAGGGACAATGTCATTTTAATACTTGCTTATCATTTACTTTTAATTTTGAAATTATCATTGAAGTGAGTACCAGTGGCGGATCCAAACATTTAGGATATGGGTGTCCATAAATTAATATCGTTACTAATATACACTATTTTTTTTTTAGGGGTGTCCATAAACCAACATCATTACTAAATTAACCTATTTTAAAATAGATTTTTTGGGGGGGGGGGCTTAGGGGTGTCCATGGACACCCCTAAGCATATTGTGGATCCGCCCCTGGTGAGTACTAATTAGATTGTACATCAGCAATAACCCTCAATCTAAGTTTTCACTTTTATCAATTTATCAATAAAAGAGGACAATACGAGTGAATTTTAATGAAAGAAGAAAAATTCCTTCTAAAAATAACACCATGAATTAAACATGTGCAAGGCTAAACTCAATCATTACATGATATTTAAGAAGCAACATTTGATTTAACTCAAAATATCAATATCATGAGTACAAGTAGTTAATCATGCTATTAAAGTTGCATTTTATCTCAATCGTACATCAACTGGATGTATATATAATATATATAGGTATGATGATATAATGAATTACTACTTTGGAAGTCAATAACAATGTACATTATAGAATCTCTACCTGGGTAAAGATTCTAAATACATAGTGTGTGCAAGGAGAAAAGAGAACAAACAAAAAGAGAACTGCATACCTAGATCTCAATAGTTGTGTATCCAGGAATATTTTGATGAATCTTGTCCAGCATTCATTTAAGTAGATCAGCTACATAAAATAGAGCATATAATGAGTAAATGCATTTAAAAGCTGGCTTTCAATTCTTAGCATAAGTCACAGAAGAAGAACATTAAGATTTTAGAAATTATATTCCAAACTAAAATAGCTGACTTCAGCTTGTCGGTATAGAACAGTTACAAATAAGGGCTATGTGTGTTTATATATGTGTGTGTGTGTGTGTGTGTGCGCGCGCGCGCGCGCGTATGTATGTGTGTGTGTGTGTATATATACACACACACACACACACACACACACATATATATATATATATATATAGATGAAAGGCATACATCAAATCCAAACTACAGGAGTGTGTTCCAATCTATATATACATAGATGAAAGGCATATATCAAATCTTCTTTTATTATATATTATATATGGAAGGAAAGGATATAATCTTCTTTTACCCACATTGCAATGTCCTTTGTCTCCCAAAGACTATTGAAGTGGACAATTCCTGTACAATCAGTGCACATGCTATAATGTACCCCCCTAAAATATGCACAAGATAGGGTCACGGCTATCATAGAAGATCATAGCTGATACACCATCGACTCCAAGAAATCTATTTATATTTGATATATTTGCTAATAACCTAATTTGTAACAAAGCTCAGAACATATGGTGAAAATGGTATAGATATTAGAATGCAAACAACAAGCATAATAATTTATTTGGCTCCAAAAGATTCTATGTTAGGCTTGAAAAATCACATGAAACTATTGCGTAGCTATATGTTGTATAATGGTTTAATCTTGTATAGTTGTATCCTTCCCGAATAAAGTTTGATACATTGAAAGATCAATTATCAATATGGATAGACACCCCCCCAAAAAAAAAAAGAGCACGCATGCATGTCACTCTATAATATACATATATGCATGTGTGCGTGCGTTTTGGGGGGGTATGGGTGTGTCTAATTGCACAGACATGATATCATCAAAAATAATCCCCAAATAATTATCCATCTCATGATATTTCCTGGGTGAGATTGTTAACCCCAAGATCATTTTGTGTTATAGCTAATTTTCTACTAACAACACAACTGTACATTACATATAAAAAGCAACTTTATTTAATTACGTTGTTTTAGATCGCCAATTTTCTAGGTGGGACAGACTAGTATGGAGTAGAGGGAACCAATCTAAGAATAATTTCATCTACGGGATAATTATGTTGTACAAGCTGTTGCTGAGTCTAGGCGATTGAGACCAGGGAACATATCTTCTTTGAGTGCTCTGATGCTACTCAAGTTAGATGCTGTCCAGAAACATTTCAGAATGGGATGGTGCCCGACAAGCTTCCTAAGATGGCAAAGGAAACTATTGGGAAGTAGAAGTTCAAAAGTGATCAGGTTGTTACTAATTTGCATCACTGCTGCTACTTAATATCAACTATGGCTAGACAGAAATAGCTACATTCTTTAGAGCAAGGCTGTGAATCATGAGAAGAATTCTAAGAAAATAGTAGAAATTGTCGAAAACAGAATGAACTATTTGTGTCTTATAGTAGGAAAATTCCTGATCGGAGACAGTATTGCATATACCAAAATTAATTGAGTTCACATTGTGGAAGAACCCTTCTTAGAAGATGGCTCCCCATTTGTATGCTCTCAGGATGTCAATACCTTGTTATAGGTTGATAATTGGTAATTAGAAACATCGCAAGATGATTTCAACAAAATATATGAGTTTGTCTTTTTTTTGAGGGGGTTGATTGGCAAAAGACATGATGAGGTTGGCAAGCTACTATTGTCAACACCAAACTACCATCACCAACACTTGCAACCATGTCCATTTTAGCAAATCAGAGGCCTCAAACTATAACAAGTTGCACAAAATCTAACAAATCAAATGCAAAATTGCAAAACAAGGAACCCAATAAGTGGAAGTGAAGTTTAAACTCCCAAAATCAAAGTTATAATTACCTCCTTGAAGCGTTGAAATGTTGATACAAATTTGGAAATTTTTCATTCCTTTTTTCTGATCTGAAACCAAAGGCAAGAAGGAAATTATCCTCATTGGACCATCCGATCCTCTATCAAAATCCTCAAGAATCCTTGAATCTATTTTGGTCTTATGTAGATCCCCAGTCTGAGTTAAGTCATGCATCTTCATCATCTTCTTCCCCCAAATTTCTCTGTCCTGATTTGCACTCTCCCCGGAGCCCAAAATAGAGCAACCATGAACCAGACACCTAGACAAAGAGGAGAGAGAAATGTGAAGTTAGAGATGCGGACGCTGACATAAGCGAGAATAGTGGCATGGCCAAAGCTCACGGGGAAGATGTTGTCAAGTTGAAAAGAGAGAAAGCATGAGGATTTATTCATGCAATTTGGACTTTGGGAATGCTGGGTTCTCTGATGCATGAGCAAATGGTGTGTGAAGCGTTGCCAACCTTTTCTTTTCGGGGAATTCGCTTTTGTAGATTACAGAGAAAAAGGAACCCATGGGTTGTGAGCTTCACTTTTGCAAACAAAGGATAAGAAAGCAAGAGCATCTGAAGGGACCATAATACCCTTGACTGTTTATTGGAACAGTATATGAGCCTATTATAATTTAAGGTATAAGGATATTGTGCATAGCTCACTGAGGGTGCTCAATTTGTTTATTCATTGTTTCAATACTGTTCACTCTTGGCACGTGAATCTTAATTGTTCATTGTGGCTTGTCAACTTGTTCATGGGATATTTTTAAAAAGTACACCAGTGGTAGGATATTTATTCATAATCTAGTGCTAGCTTGTTCATTGAAGCTACCCAATTTCTTCAATTATTGTTTCAATAATGTTCACTTTTAGGTGGGTGAATCTAAATCGTTCACCAAGCCTCAGCAATTTATTCAGTGGACGTACTAATAAAGTTCATTATTAGTAACCAAATTCATTATAATTGATGTATAGATAAGTATCAAAATTAATAAGTTGGATATCACAATTTACAAATGAGAGTATCCCAATGTGAAAAAGTTGGAGTATCATGGTGAACAAATAAAACCATGTCAAGAAACTACATCACTTTGTTCACTATGACTTTTATGATTGTTCACTCATTTCTCGTATTCTATAGAAACTTGATCGAGTAGCAAGCAAATAAGTGAATTTGTTGTTTTGTTATTGTACTCAAATTCCATAATAAATTCGATACTAGCTAGACAAAGGAAACAAACTCATTCTAGTTTGTGTATAAATAATAATATCCACGTTAATCAAATGAAAATAACAATTAAGGAAAAGAGCATGCTAATGTGAACAAGCAAGAGTATCATAGTGAACAAATGAAACCAATCCCAATGAACAAGGTATTTGTATTTTCATTGTAGAAATAGTAGTTGCTTCCACAATAACCAATATAAATTGAAAGTGCTAATTGTTGGTGGACTTTTCAGGGGACCGTTTGTCATCGAATCAATTCCCTTCTTGTTATGCCATCAAGCTCGGTCATGGTAGGCTAATAACACCTTTAAACTTCATTTTGCTACTTGTGTTTTTCTTCAAGGGCTCATTTGAATCTAACAACATTATCTCTTGTAGTTTGCTTCTCATTGGTCACAAATTTTATGCTCATGCTGAGCATTCGAAGTTTTCCATGGTTGCTAGGTTGGCTAACGCTAAGCTTGGATTAAAAAAAAGAGATGAATTACGAGGTGAGTCAACGATCTCAAATATAACTAATGAACAAAGTTAGCAGTATCATTGAACAATCTCAAGACATTGTATGAGAACAACCAGACAGTCAGATAAAAAAAGAAAAGGACTACAAGACTAATCATATTTCATATAATAAATGATGAGTAAAAGTTTTGGGCTCACAAAGAGATTTGAACATGATCAGTGAATAACTCTGACATATGCTATGAACAAAGTCGACAGACTAAAAGTGGGATCAGTGAACGTCATCATGCAATATTGGAAAATGTCCTCAGCTCAATGAACAAAATCTCAAGACATGGAACAAACAATCTAGACAATTGAACAAGATGAGTAATCATGGTTTAGAAATTCAATAAGAACAAATTAATGAAACTAATATTTGCACCTCATATTTAGAATTTAGTGATGATAACAAGGCATCTACTCAACTTGCCAAAACCTTTAGTGTGACCAATTCAAAGATTCCGAACAAATAAAGTTTGATCAAACATTGTTATTGAAAATGGCATATACATTGCTAAAATTTATGAAGCTCTCTGATTCTCATATATTACATCAAGGTAAGCCTAGCATATATAGTGAACAAAATTTAGCAATCATAATGAACAATCTTCAATTCATCAGTGCACGAGCTTAAGAATTTCATATTGGAGATCATATCAATCATAAACTTTCATTGCATTAATTGTTCATCAATGTTTTTCAATGATTACCTCATCAATTCAGAAAATGATCATGATGTGATTTCTCTATTGAAAAGATCAAATTATCGCACCCTAAAACAAGGAACAGTGAAATAGAAACTATATAGTAATCTATTAAAAGTGTACATGTTGGTAGTAGTTTGATTGTTACCCTCGCTTGGATTGATCATCTACCACAATTTGAGCAAGAATAGCATGTCATTCACTTGTACTTCGAAGCTTTTATTCCGATGTCTACTGAGCAAAGATAGTCTCCGCCAATTTGCAAGTTGTGGCAGCAAGTTTATCTGTGACCATGATCGAAATTCGGTGCTAATAGCATCAAGGTAGTGAGAGAATTGTTGGGAATAGATATTTGGGGGTAATAGAGAGAATCAGAAGCAGCAAATCAGCAAAGGAAGAGAGAAGAGGCATAAGGCAATATTGCAGTTGAATATCAATTGTGGGTGCTATGGAATCGGGGCTGTGTTTATGCATCAGTTCTTTTTTTTTTTTTTTTTTGGGTTTGACTGCCAGCGTACGTTTGAGTGCTAAGGTGGAATTGGGAGCATAAACAGCCAGATGTACATAATAGGTATTGGTGATTGACTCTCCCTGAATCCAGCTGCATAAGTTTATTGGTAATCATCTACGTTACTACACATATTCTACCTATGCTAGTTGGTATCCACACTATTATACCGATATTTAGAAATATTATTACAAAAGACATTTTATTTTTATTTTTATGATTCTTAAAAGAGATGCATATCAATCGTAAGTCATTGAATAGTTCATTTGCATGGATGTCCTTCCAAAGAAAATAATAATAATAATAATAATAATAATAATAATAAAGCACAAAAATTATTTTGCCTTAGTTAACATTTTTTTTCCCAAGTGATGGTTGTCATTAAAATTTGAATTATATTTTGATGTGAAAACACAAAAAATTATACAATAGTTTATGAACATAAGTATTTGATAGACCTAACAAAAGTAACATGACAAAAGTAACATGACATTCGAATTTCAAACCATATGAGCCTAACTTCATACCTAGTCTTACATTCAAAATGGGCCCCGAATCAATTCTAACTGAATTTTCATCCAAAATTTGTTTTTATTAGCAAGACCAATTTTAAAAACCACGTCAATTAACTCGTCAGTAAAAAATGATCTCCATCTGCACTAAAATCAAATCGAACCACATCGATTAAAAATATGATTTTATGTCAAAACGCATACCATTTATTTATTCATTTTTTGGGCATAGGAAGGCTTTTTTTTTTAAAAAAAAAAAGTTATATCTTACTATTTTTTTTTATAATACAGTGAGCACTGATGTTTCCCAAATTAAAATATATTCTGTGCGCTTATGTAATGGGATTATCTTATAACATAACAAATCATTGAACAGAGTGAATAAGATTATATGCATGTTTTCTTTACAACTATGAAAGGTATATAAATGTCAATATATAAAATTGTGTGATTTAGTTATTTATTGTTTTATTGAGAACATAGCAAATTAAGAATGTCATAACTAACATAATTTTTTAAACCTGTCAATAACGATATATAAGGCTCTTAAAGGGAACTAAAATTTTAGAAATTATTCATCCATAATATTGCAGTGAATATAGTTCAAATAATATAAAGTCCATAAAAATTGATAAATAAGGTTACAAAAAATTTAAAATGGCACATAAGGGAGAGGCTAAAGTGGAGATCTTATACTCCAAAATGGTAAAAAGAGTGTGTGTGGATGGGTGTATATATATATATATCTCTCTCTCTATATGTATGTATGTATGTATGTATATATATATATATATATATATATATATATATTAATATATATATATATATATATATATATATATATATATTAGCGATTACATTGATCATTTTATTATTGCATATCTCTTTAGTAAAAAGGTTTTTTTTTTTTTTTGGGTGTGATTTTGTTTTCTTGTTTGTATGCATACATGTAGCAAGTATTAGGGGAATTACAATTAGGTTAGTCTGCTTTCCATTTGATGCACAAGAGACAAAAAGGTTTTATATAGGTAACTTATTTATATTACCTTCTAACTTGTAAATTATCTATTATTTTTCAAAATTTGAAAGTTACTGATTCGCAGAGAATGAATTTCAAATGAGGTTCCTCAATTTAGGCAGGATTCATCATGATGCAAAAAAGAATTCAAAAAATTAATAGTAATTATAACAATCCTGGTGCAATAAAAAAATCAAAAAATACATTGTAATTATAATAATGCAGATATATGTATACATACTTAAAAGGAAAATTGCTCACGTTTCGGTCCCGCCCTTTTTATTTGGGGGGGGGGGGGGGGGATTTGGATCCAGCTTCAGCATTAGACGTGGCACCATGCAGCATTGTGGTGAAGCTTCTCACTACATTCTTATATTTTACTTCTCATCAGTGATGATATTTAGTGTGTAAATACAAATTTCAAGTCTAAATTAAATAAGATAAAAAATATGGACAAATTTGATTTGTACTAATTTTAAAAAATATAATACAGTCTCTGTATATCTGTTACAATATGAACAAATAAATAAATTTTCTGATTTAATCTCCAATTCGCACTTAAAAGGTGGACAACTGGCTTGGATTTCGATCAAGTTGGCTTATTTGAGTTCATTCGAGTGAATCTGAATTAATTTGACCTTGAAAAGACCGACTGGCTTGAATTTCGACCGAGTTGACTTATTTGAGTTCATTCGAATGAACTTGAAAGAGGGTGTAAGAGACTTAATATCAAACAAAAAGAGTTTTCTTTAGTATTCGAAAGTAGACAACATGCACTTTAGGTGCTTGATGCCTTCTTCTTGGGCCATATTCTGGACCTTTAATTTGGCAGTTCATTTAATGGGTGACTTAATAGTTGTTTTGACCATTTGAATTGGTAGCCATTGGAACTGTGACTTAAAAGTCATTTCGGCCCAACATATTTGAATAAATAAATTAACGAAATGGGTTGACCTAGGGTGTGTTCGGCAATAGAGGTTGAAGTAGATGTTACTGGTTTGTAGTGGTCAAAATGTTATGAACCACTACTTAAAGTGCTCGGTAAAGTAGTGAATGAGGTAGTAGCTAGATGTTTATGTAGTGTTTTTGAAAAGCAAATGAAAGTAACTTTTAAGAACCTCTATCTAGTGTTTGCATTATAAATTACAAAATTCTTCTTTTTATTTACTAAAAACCTTAATTTATTGCGTCCTTTTTAGTCATTTTATATAAATCTGCTACTTCAACAGCTACCTTTACCAAACGCATTTATTTTAAATCGCGAGTTAAACCGCTAACCGCTAACCACTATTGGGTCACAGCTAATCGCTAGTAAAACCGCTAACAGCTAGTAAAACAGCTAACCATTACTAAAACAGCTAATTTTACCGAACACGCCCCTAAAATAATCAATTTATATTTAATTTATGATATGATGCATATTATTAAATTTTTAGTGTCTACATAGTGATCTTTCCCTTGCATTTTATTTCCTCTTTCCCTTTCCATTTGTAGTGCTTACATGGGCCATGAGTCCATGACATTCACAAAACAATATCACCTTTGCCACCACCATCGCCGCCGCCACCATGTTCTTCCATTGCCGGAGATTCTAACTTCAATTTAGTCAACAAAATGGAGAATGCAGGAGGTGAGGAGGAGAGACAGGGTTTACAAATGCTGTGTACGTACAATTTGAGGAGAAAGAATGGCATGTTGTACAAAACTTGGGGGAAAAGGGGAAAAGGAAGGGAGGGGGGAACATGCAGAGCTCGCTGACGTGCTGCGTAAATATAGGACGGTGTAGTACGCGAACGCTTGTTTACAAAGTGGGTGTACAAGAAAGACATACTCCTAGGTTGATATTGTAATTTGCGGATAATCAGGAGCCCCCTGTTAATTTCATTACCTCTTTTCTTTTCTTTTATTTTGTTTACTTTTCATGTTTTCATCTGTTTTAGATTATTATTTTGCTTTTCCATTCATTTCATTCCACTTTATTTTCTCTTTTTGGTTCCCCTTTTCTTGTATTATTATCCTCTGATTTTTTTCCATGTCATGTATTATTCGCACAATTTCAGATTTCGTTTAAGTTTATTTCGTGTCAGATTGTGTTTAGGTTGAAGAGACTTTGATTTTGTTTGGACTTTACTCAAATGATTTTTGATTTCAATCAACTTGCAATATATAAACTCATATCTGGAACCTTTTTTTTTAATAAAAAAGAAAGAGCAATTGTGTATGAATTTGGGCATAGTATTTGCAAACTCGTCTATGCATACTTTTTTCCGTGTCATATTTTGCTTGCAAATTTGGATAACTCCTATAGTGTACAATTCAAGTTTATTTCCCTTACATGTGTTATTGTTATATAGACCCCCCCCCCCCAAAAAACCTCATCTTGCATCTATTTTCCATAATAATAAATCGCAAATATTATGCTCATCATTTTATCCATCCTGTTTTCATGTGAGTCCGTTGCTCTTACTAAGAAGGGCACGTAATAATGTAGCTTTGTGCATCTTTATGGAGAATTAGACAACTAATTAAGTATACGTCGGAAACGACATACAAATAGCAAGGTTTATTTTCTAATGAAGGTTTAGGATGTAGATGAAAATGCCATATTACATATTTTACGAGAATACATGTGCAGCCTGGCTCCTTGCCCTTCATGATTGACTTGTTGAGAATATTACTCAGTCTAATTCGGTTAGGAACTATGTTTCGGATGTGAAGGAATGCTAGGGTGTTTGGGAGATAAACTTAGATCTCTATCAACTATGTTTCATTCTTTATTGAGAGGATTGAAGGGAATAATAGGGTTTTATATCAGGTACCTGGACATCTGAAGTTTGAATAACTAATTCAATGGGCTCCTCTGTAAGAGTGATAAATGTTGTTGAATACTATAGAGCAACTAAAGGGAACCTTGGATAGGCGGGAGGGTCGGTCTTTTACGTGGTCACCATGGAGGCATCACTACATCTTTTAAGGAGAATTTTGATGTTATAAATTTACCGAAGGCTGAGGTACTTGCTTTCAGTAGGGAACCCCAGTTGGCCGTCAACTTAGGGGTTAGAAAATTGGAGGTCATGTAGGTTGTAAAGCTTATTGAGGGACGGATAAATAACAAGACTTCAAACCTTCATCCCTATCACAGCTTATTGGAAAGGAAAGATGAACTCTACGAGTTTAACAATAATATGAAAAGGCAAATCATGCAGCAATTTGTAAGTTGGTTGGTGAACTGATAAGTGGAGCTTCCGAATGGTTATGCACAATTCTCATCGGGTTCCCTTTGTTTAGTTAAAAATCCTCAATGAGGATCATATGGTAGTGCATGGCTTACATTGGTTGGAGAAGCTATGTGAGTTTTTCTGTCTTTGTTTGAGGGTTAGCCCCCTCAAAAGCACCAAAACAGATAAATAAATAAATAAATGAATGTGTTTTTAGAGGATAAATAAATTTATGGGTGCTAATTAGGCTATTTGGTAAAATCTTTAGAAACTGTTATCAAAGACTTGAATATGAATTCCGCTCATACCGACTTTTGCACCTCGTATACATAAAAAAAAAAAGAATAAACAAATGTGGAGGTCACTTTTACGTTATTAATCGATTTCGCTTTTATCTTACATTAAAAACTATGCTATGTGAATTCATTTACTGTAGCCATGACCATCTGCCATTTCTTTTCAAGAAACACACAAACCATTATTAAAGTCTTTGCCGTGCCTTCTTCTCTTCTTGATCGCAGGCCTGGAATGATCATTTTATGGTTATTCTTCGCCTCCTTTTCTTTCTTTTTACTATTTTATATGTTATAATTGGTTTTTTTTTTTTTTTGGTTTACTATGTTAATTTATCTCCCCAATTGTGAGGTTTATAGGTCTCGATATTGATATAGTCTTTGCAATTGCATGGGAGTTTTTGCTTTTGGTTATGTTGTGCTCATGTTGGTTTCTTGTTGTTTTTGCTGGTTGTTTTTGGATGTTTCACCTAAGAGTTGCAAGAAAGCTTTTCACCGGTGTTCGATAATTCAAATATAGTCTCACTTATCAGAGTGATATTTCCTATGCAGATAAAACACTAGATCAACAACTCTACAATCCATTGAAGAAAATGTTAACTTTGGGGATCTCCTCCACATCCTGTATTTTTGAGAAACAATAATTTAATTATGTGGGAAGATGAATGTTCAGTGGGTAGCATGTTAGGTTACGTGGAGTTAGGATTTTATTTTGATAGTAAAGATTGCATATGTTTTTGTTGAATTTACATTATAAATGTCGGATGAGACACTAATAGTTTATGAAATTGTTGCTTTTTTTCTTGCCAAAAAAATAATCATTTGCGCTATCCATTAAAAAAAAAAAAATCATGTTCACATCTCTATGTCACCATGGGAATAATTTACGGTGGATAAGCATCAGTTATATATGTTTACAATTTTGTCAAGCATATGCTATTGTTTACATGTAATTCCAAATTAGTATAAGTTTGCCAAAATCTTTCCAAGTGCAACCAACTAGATTGTTGTACTTATTCCCAATTATTAGTTGGTTAACACCCCATGTACAAGCAAGTACAGTTATAGTGGTTGTCATTATATAACAATTGTTATAATTAGAAGAATTGTCACTTTGCATTTGTCACCTTTAAATTTTGGCTGTCACTACAAAAACGTTGCTCAGCTCCGACGGACAAAGCGACGCGTCAGACAGCGTCGAAAAAATTGCTGACAAACCGACGGAATTTCAGAGGAATTCCGACGGAATTTTAAATTTCCAACTGAAGAATATTTCGTCGGAAAATCCGACGGAATTCCGTCGGAATTCGAGCTGTCCGACGGAATTTCCGTCGGAATCCGTCGGTGATTCCGTCAGAATTCGACGCGGATCTCGAGCTTCCTAGTTGTGCCCGGCTTTAAATTGGGGGGAGGGTGAGATTTCGAACGGTATTTTGAGAAATAGAGAGAGAAAGTGCTCGAAAAAAGAGAGAGGGTGGAGGAGGAAGAGAGAGAAAGTGAGATTTCAAGGTTTTGGTCATCGAAAAATTTAACGGTAAGTGATATTTTTTCTTAATTTATTGTTTGAAATTGAAATTGTTAAGTTAATTGATATTTTTTACGGTCTTTGTTTTTCACGTTTTGCCGCCGCTAGTACCGTCACCGTCTGTAATCTGATTGACTTTTCGGGTATGTGAAGGTTAGTAGAATTGTTCCGCTTTCAAGTTGTGTTAATTTGATATGTGATGTTCATTTTTCAGGTATATGAAAATTAGCAGAAGCATGTTTGTTTAGTTTGAATAATTTTTTTTCCGTTGAATATAAATTTGAATAACGTTAGTTTTTTATTTAATTTATTAAATATGTATGTTAGAATAAGTGGAGTAAAGCATGTTAAGTATGTAGATCTGCAATAATTATTTAGTTATTTGAAAATGTTAAATATGTTAAGCATGTATATTATGTTTTATTAAAGTGAATAATTTAAATGAAACAAGTTTGTTTATTATCAAATGTTAAATATGTTAGGCATGAACGTTTTTTGAGGTATGATTTAATTTTTTATAATTTGTTTAGTTTGAATAATTTATTTTTTCTATTGAATATAAATTTATATAACGTTAGTTTTTTAGAATAAGTGAAGTAAAATGTGTTCAGTATGTAGATCTATAATAATTATTTGGTTATTTGAAAATGTTAAATATGTTAAGCATGTATATTATGTTTTATTAAAGTGAATAATTTAAATAAAACAAGTTTGTTTATTATCAAATGTTAAATATGTTAGGCATGAATGTTTAGTTTGAATAATTTATTTTTTCCGTTGAATATAAATTTATATAACGTTAGTTTTTTATAATAACTGAAGTAAAACATGTTCAGTATATAGATCTGCAGTAATTATTTGGTTATTTGAAAATATTAAATATGTTAAGCATGTATATTATGTTTTATTAAAGTGAATAATTTAAATGAAACAAGTTTTCAGATTTTTCAAAGGTCAAAGTGCAGGTTCTTCCAGTCACATCGACTTGAACGCTGGTGATGATGAAGAGGACTCTCAAATGACAATGATGATGATCCCACAAATTTATCTGACTCTGATTAGCTGATATAATTTTCGTGTAATTTATGTAATCTGCGTGTACATCTAAAACAACGTATATGTTGTACTTATATATGTTGTACTTAATATTTATATATGTAGTACTTAATATTTAATTTAGCACATTTTATTGGTAGATTTAAAACTTAATATTAATTTTTTTTTATTTTGAGAACTTTTGAAATTTAGAAAAAAGCTTTTGAGAAAATAAAATTTTTTTAAATTATCAGAAATTCCGACGGAATTTTCCGTCGGAAATTCTGTCGGAATTTCTGATAATTTTTAAAAAAAATTTTGTTGGGAATATTCCGTCGGAATTTCCGTCGGAAATTTCTGTCAGTGTTTCCTGCCCGTTACTGCCTGACGGTATCCGACGGAATTTCCGACGGGTATTTTCCGTCGGAAAAAAATCTGCGACGAGCTAAATCCCGACGACCCTTTCCGCGTTGGTTATTCCGTCGGAAACCCAATTTTCCGTCGAACTTTCCGTCGCAGATTAGATATATTTTTAGGTTTTAAATTTAGTACAAGTCTGTAAATCATATTGTTTTCAATTAGAAATTTATATATAAAAATTGAAGAAAATAGGATTTTTACTCTTTGGCTGGTTGTGCCAAATTTTATAAGCATGAAAGCTTTAGTCACCATTTTTTGTGGTCGGTTGCCGACGAGCAAAGTCCGGAGACTCTAAGTCATCAATAAAATCCGCCGACATAACATAAATGATTTCCATGGGACGAATGACTATATAATCCAACTTAGACTCCATTTGATATACTTCTACCACAAAGGAAAATATCCTTCAAATAATAAAGTAATTGTTTAAAAGAGACATTAGGATCGACATGAAAATAGCGACGTAGTCATCGCGGTGCCCTTGCCCTCGCTATTATTTCCTGCTTACTTAATAATTTCGACCCTTCAATTTGATAATTTAGGGGTGAATTTTGCTTGACAATGATGACGATGATTTTGATGATTTTGAATGTTGTAGGCTTGTGAAGCTGATGGCGATGTCATGAGAACGAGAAATCTGTTCCTTTCTTTCAGTATTTTTGGTGTTTCCAATGTAGTCTAATTTCATGTTTACATGATAATTTTGAGGTAACCCATGATAATTTTCTGGGGCTAATCGTTCATGGATGAGTGTCAATGGATAATAAACTTCAAAGTTTAGCCAAAGATAGGACAGAAAGATGAGGGGGACGTTGCTACAAACCAGGAATTCTTGAACCCGCAAGTGGGATTTCATAGTTGTTAGACAATGGTCAGTGATCGCTAGAGAATGAGCGAAAAACTATGCTTGTTGGCCAACAATAATGGGTGTCGGGAAGATCAGGAGGAGGGAGACGAGGAAGAGCGTCTTGGTGTTTTTTTTTTTTTTTTTTTTTTGGTGGGTAGAAGATTTACTAATAGGTGAGCAATCTACTATCCACCAAACATAACCCTCATTATGTCTTTTTAATAACTTTAAAAATTATTAATTTTGGTTTTTAAAAGTATGTTCAATTTAATTAAAAGTAAAAAAAAAAATGAATGGTTGTGAATTTGTGATCAATTCGGACCAAAAGTAAAGCAGAGATTTATTCTAATTACGATGGTTGTCGTATGATGACAATCACTATAACTTTTTGGAATACAAAATGTAGTGTACAATAAGATGTCTTCTACATATAAATCTATCTTTTAACTAATGTATAAAAATTTGACATAGTGTCTGCCCAACTATTATAAAAACAATATTTAAAAACTATCAACCATATACAAATAGCAAATCTATGTTAAATATAGATTAAAGATCGCTTGCATAACCCAAAGCTTTGCAGTTGAAGAAACTAAGCTTCCCACTTGCAGTGCTCTTCCTTCCCCCGGCCCCAACAAAAAAAGAAAAAGAAAATGGATGGAGAAACGAAAAAAAAAAAAAAAAGACCAGAAAAGAAAGAGCCACTAGTAAGGAAAAGGAAAAGGAAAAGGAAAAGGAAAAGGAAAAAGGAAAACCAAAGGCAAATTCTCCATTGTTCAACCAGGCTGGTGGAGTTGGACTACATTGACTCAGAGGTCTCCCGAATCTCTTCTCTTCTTCTACCCCCATCTCTCTCTCTCTCCCCTCCGCCCATCCCCAGCTGTGCAGCCCAGCCGCCTGATCTTCATTCAGATCATATCAATGGAATCTCAATCTCCCCCGATCTACCGTCTACCTCAAGACACTCTTCACATGATATTCATCAACCTCCCTCTTCGCCAAATCATAGTTTGCCGTTCAGTTTCGAAGCTGTTCCACACCCTCCTCACCTCCCCTTCCTTCCTCGACCTCATCCACCACCACCTCTCTCCTCTCTCTCTCCTCGCCCTCCGCCCTCCTCACCACCACCACCACCGCCACCATCGCACCCATACCCAGAAACCCAACTCAAACCCACCTCCTTCTCCTTCTCTTCACGCCTTCGACCCTCTCGGCAATGAATGGCTACGATTCGATCTCACTTTCCTCCCCTTCAAATCTTTCTCTCCTGTTACATCCTCACTTGGGCATCTCTATCTCTGGGGCGAGTCTGACTCGCCCGAGTCGTGCTCAAAGTCTCTGGTTGTTTGCAACCCTTTGACGCGGTCGTTTCGGGTGCTACCCCAGCTGGGTTCTGCTTGGTCCAAACATGGGTCGGTGCTTTCTGGGTCAGGGGATCGAGTTCTGGTGCTTACTGAGCTTGCCACCCTTTATTTCAATGGTGGGTGCGGGTCAGGGTCTAAGAGTTGGCTCAAGTTTTCTTCTAATTTGCCTTCTAAACCTAGGAGTCCTATCTTAGTGGGTGACTCGTTGTATGCTCTATGTGATGTCGGGTCTCCTTGGAGGAGCCTCTGGAAGTTGTTTACTTGTAAATTGCCTGGGTTTCAGACGAATTCCTCGTCGTTGGGATGGAGTAGGCTTGAGAGGAGTGAGTGGGGGGATGTTTTTGATATATTGAAGAGACCCAGGTTGGTTAAAGGGGTGGGGAATAAGATTCTGATGGTGGGAGGGTTAAAATCGTCATTCTCTTTGAACGCGGTTTGCTCAACCATCTTGCTACTGCGGCTTGATTTGGATACATTTGAGTGGGATGAGGCCGGAAGGATGCCTTTGGATATGTACAAGTGTTTCCAGGAATCGAGTAAGTTTAAGGTGTTTGGGAGTGGGGATAAGGTTTGTTTTTCGGCCAAGCGGGTTGGAAAGCTGGCATTGTGGGATTCCTCGCCTCAGGCAGTGGCTATGGCTGAGGGGGAGTGGAGGTGGATTGAGGGGGCACCCGGGTTTGGGGACGGTTTGTTTCGTGGGTTCATATTTGATGCTCGGCTCAATGCAATGCCATGATGGTTTTTCACAGTTTCATTGGCAATGCAAGGATTGGGTATGTTTAAGTGATCCAATTTAGTTAGTGATTCTTCTTCATGTGTTTGCAAGTGCATCACTATTTTGTTGTTACTGCATTGTTTTATTACATTACTTGCGCTGTTGATTATGGTTTGATTGACAGTCTATACTATATTTCTGGTTTACCTTTAGATTTTTTTTTTGGGGGGGGGGGGTTTGCTTATGTGCAGTTGGAAATACAATTCATTGGTCTGAGAATTTGAATGGATCGACTGTCTTTTTCTTTGTCCAACTTTGTGGTTTGATTTGATGGCACCTCAATTTGAAAGGCAACTAAAGAACGAACTAACAGCAACATCAGTAGAATGAAAGTAAAATAAAGGAAACGAAGTAGAACTCAAAGATGATGTGGAACATTAATATAGTTTATGGCTATTGCAAACTCCTCATTTGAATTTGAATACAAGACTCTGTACAGTGGAACCAAGCTATGCTTTTTCTACCCTTTTTTTTTTTTTGGGGGGGGGGGGATGGCTATGCTTTCAACATGCAAGCATTTCCCCTTTTTTCCCTAATTGTAATGATGGACATAGGCATCGTGCTTGGCAAATGTTTGCTTTCCAGGGGGGTTGCGAAAACCGTGGAAGGCCTTAGCCAACAGGGCTTTCCATACCTGGTGTAATAGCTGTTGGCAAATATCGTGAAGTAATATGACAAGACGGGTCTTGACTCTTGAGTCTTTTGCCTTGGAAGCGACAGATGAGGGTTGGGTGTATTTTGTTCATTGTTTTTTTTTTTGGTAAGTATATTTTGTTCATTGTTCCCTGATTGGTGCATAGACATGCGATACAAAGTAGTCCGACAATTGGCAAATTTGTTCCCAATTACAAAGTTTGTTCCTACGGCAGGCTGCTATCATGCTTGGAAAGGCAGGTAGCGTGGGTATTGAAAGGCGACTTACATAATTCTTTATTCTGGTCTTGGGACTGTAATAGGAGTACATTGTTTCGCGTTCATGATAATCAGGAAGGAGGCAGAGAATGCTTTTCCCGACCCTTCTCTCTTTAGAGGGGGGGGGAGTGTTGTAGTTTATCGAGTAGAGAATCCTTCAAAAATTGAAATTATGTCAAATCTGTTCTGAATTTATCTAAAGGGGGGGAGGAAGACTATGTCTAAGGAAGTTGAGGATAGGGTAACAGTAGCATGCTTTTCAAATAAACCGACTTCTATGGCATTCTCCCAAGAAGTAATTTTTGCTTGTAAGATTGGATTTATTCAGCGTCCTGTTTATCTACACTTTGACTGGAAAAGGATTGTAGAAGTTTGTTCTTTTTTCCCATGACTCTTTATGGATGGTTAGAGCTGGATTTGTCTGCATGCCTGTGTCTTTTCTCAGCTTTACAACCTCCCTTTTGTTAAGAATGAATATATTTACATTAACACCTATTTAACAGTTCTTCCCTTCCTCCTGTTTTCATTGTCAAATCTTCTGTTGCTGTTATATTTGGTGATGCGGTTGGATTTAGAAACCCCTCCAACGTTTGATTTATCTGATTATCTGAGTATAAATCAAACTTGATATTCGTGCCTGTCATGCTACTTGCGGAGTAGTAAGTATTGTGATTCTATAGCTTCACTACGTTACGACTTGAGTCAGCGGGAGAACCTGTAGTGCATAATTTTGATGTGGATTTTTGTGGCAATTTTTATGATGGTAAATTATACCACTGCTTCTGGTCCACTATTCTTATTATGGACCTGGATATGAAGGACTTTCTTGTCCGTACATTATACTAAAAGATGAAAAGTTGTGTACCTTCTCCTTCCTACTGTTCACCAGCATGCTGGCTGCTAATGCCCCCTGCGTGGGTCATCAGGTTGGGAGCTTCTCTCTCTAAACCAAATTTACTTAGCGTACTAGATTATATGATCCAACCATACTCCAAATTGAGCAATTCTTCTGGTGAGGCATCATTGGAATGTAAGGGAGACAACTCTCAATGACAAAGTTTAGGAAACTGATGGGCAGAAGTGTGCCTAGGTGAAAATGGAAAGCAGACAGTAGAAAAAGTGCCAAAGGGTTTAGCTTTTTTTTTTTTAATTCGGATGATTCGGTGGCTGAAGGAGGGCAGGCAATAGGGCAGCTTATATAGTGGGAGCTCTTAATAGAGGTTTTTTCCCCATTTTTCTTTATGTTTTGTGTAGGGGGGTTGGCAGGACTTCGGGGGAGGAGCTGAAGGATGACATCGTCGGCGTTGCCAGCATTTGGCAAACTTCAAAAGTTGGGCAGAGACAGCCGACAGGAGGTGGGGGAAATGGGGGAACAGAAGGGAGGCTAGATAAAAGAAGAGAGAGAAAGAGAGAGAGGAGTAGCGTTTGGGAAAGGCACTGGCTGGTTGTGGCATGTGTTGGCTCTGGTAGGGTGGACTGGTGGGGAAGAAGGGGCTAGAGTTTGCTGTTTTGGAGAGTAAAGTACATACCATGTGGGATGATAGAAACGTTGCAAAATGACTGTGTGAAATTAGTGCTTGCTAGCGCCATGATTCTTTGAAATGTTTGGATACTTAGGCTTGGCATGATGGCAATGGTGCCTTGGGTCCATCATCTAGGAATTTTGTAAAATTGATGCTTATTGGTTCTATGCCTCTTCAGAAAGGGGAAGTTCTATATTATGCAGATAATAGTGGATATGTAAGCAGCTGTAAAGAAGGAGAAAAATAGATAGGAAAGAGGTGGAAGAAGCTGTAAGCACTAAGCAGCTGTAAAGAGGTAGAAAAATGGATAGGAAAAGGTGTAAGAAGCTGTGTGTAATGGTAAGCACATGGCTTGGAAGGAGTCCTAAGAAGCTGGCAGTGGTAAGATTAAAGCAGAAACAAAGAGGCCTTTAGTTGGTTTATTTTATAGATTGAAACTTAATTGCTTGCAGCCAACAGTTCTCTTTGAATATTTGTCAGGTGCAAGTGGTTCAATATATCAATATGAATATTTGCTCATAACCTATGTTGTAAATTGTTGTCTGTAACTACTTGAGCTGGTGTAGCTGTTAGCTAGTGCAGAAATCTTTTCCAACAAGAAGCGGTAAAGCTCCAGAACAAAAGGTCAATGTCCTGTTGGAAGGAAATATTCTACCTGTCTGCTAATCAGGACGGAATTTGATATTTCCATAGTTAGAGAGTCTGTGTCTGCTGTACATAACTGAGTTTCATGGAGTAGGGAAAATAAATGTGAGTATGAGACCAAGGCCTTCTCTACATTGACCCATGATTAGAAACACTTCCATCTGGGGCAAATTTCACTCTCTGTGAAGGTAAGGTTGCTTGCATCAAATTGCATACATGCACAGGAGTTTTGGTAAGTACAATAGATTTTTAGGTTTAAGCTGCATCTACCTCCTTCACAGCGTTGTTAAAACTGATCGCTGGAGAGAATCAGTTCAGGGCGTAGAGAACAATAGGACCTAGTGTGGGTCCCCTCTTAGCTGGGTCTAGGGAGTTCTAGGTATGGATTGTCTTGCGCTGCGGACCTGAGAGACAAGACAAATTCCAAGAGACCAATTAAGCAGAAAACATTTTGATGGATTAAAACATTTTGTAAGGGACAACACATTAGAAAAAGTTGCATTCAAATGACAGTATCATTAAATGAAAGCACTTAAAAAAAGGTTTTTTTTTTTTTGGGGGGGGGGGGGGGGGGGAGGTTTGGAAAATACATGCAAGTAGTTAACAACTATGAATGATAGGTATCAACCAAATTTTTTACTCAAACTACATCAACCAATTTTTGAGTCAAACAACATCAACGTTTGCTAAGCATATAAGAGCCAAACGGGAAGGGGGGATAGAAGGCTAGCTACCTAACATCCGAGCTATCGCTCTCCAGTTAAGCTTGTGGACATTTGGTTTTGTGAACAGGGTCCTATCTCAGCTACTGTATTCTTGCATTCCCTGCTGACCGCACTGGTCGGTACTGTATCTGGAGAATGGACAAATATTTTCTGGTTCCAAGTGTTCTTTATCACAAGGATTTGGCTTAGTGAAGGATCTTCTTTGTTTGCTTCATATAGTATTAAACCTAGAGAAGACTTATTACAAGAACAGTGAAGCTTTTGGGACACATTTGTGGCAGTTTCAGTCGGCATAAGATTATGGAGTTCTTTTCTATGTGGGTTTTCCCCCCCCCCCCCCCTGGGGAGCTGGGGTTGGCTGTGGCTTATGTCTTTATGATTTTGGTACCAAATTTATTCCGTTTGATCCCAAGATCAACATGAATGAGTGTCCTGTTATTGCTATACTGCATACTGATATCTTGATGCTATGATGTTTTGCATTATTACGTCCATTATACAGCCTCTCTCGCATGAACTGACGCTAAGATTTTATACAGGCTTTGGACACCTCCTGAGACATAAAACCCATGCCAGAGTAGAAGTACTGCTCAGTCGTCTGCTGAGGCAATCTTGAACATGACTTTCATCGAAAAGGCACCTTACAATGCAACAGTAGAATTCAAGTGCCACGAATATATGTTTGGCAAGCCATGGCTTGCCACAACACTGATTACTTCTATATTCTGATCGCGCTATAGATAGAGATGATTGCATGGCCTACATCTCAGGTCGGGACACTGACAGCAGTCCCCTGCACTGTAGTGTACTATTTGTGTGAGCAGTCTTGTTTCAGTACCCATTGTTATGTCCATTTTTGTTCTTGAAATGTACTACTAGTATTTCTTCATCAGAATCTGAAGGAACAACGAGACTGTTTCTCTTTTCCTTTCCTCTGTACCACTAATCAGCACGTGTTAGTCATAAATCAAAGTTGTGTTTTTGCATCCCTTGGGTGTGTTACTTTATCAAGGTTTCAACCGTTGATAAAACAGGTTTTCCTCCAATGTGAATGCTTCTGTTCTCTTTCGTGGTCAACTGTAGATGCAGATGCGTGTTGGAGAGGTTGGAGAGGCAATGCCGTCTTTGTCGTCCACATAATGTCATATAAATTGTCAAACACGCTTACAATTATTTTAGCAAAATCATTTCTATCAACTTTCCTTATAACTGAATAAGTCAATTTTAGCAACTCTTTGGAACTTTGATTTAATTTGGGAGTGATGAAAGTTTTATGAAAAGTTAAACTACCTGTGATTTAATTTGATTGATGAAAGTTTTATGAAAAAGTAAACTACCTTCCAATTTATTTGCCAAGTCCTTGGCAGTCCCTGATTTCTTCACGGTGGGAGTGTGCTCACCTCACGGTCCTCGCTTGCTTATGCCTTGCCCAACTAAAATTGAGAGTTTTGATTCATTTATTGAAGTGGGCTGCTTTCTAATCTGTTTTATTTTCTTCTGAAAAAAGACGAAGAAGAAAAGAAGAAACCTTTTTCTATTTTTTAACGTGCTTCAATTTTAGCCATCATACCAATGAATGAGTAATATCAAATCAAATTTATAATACAATAGTAAAGCTACCATCACTGTAATAGCAAAGTTGTTTTTACTCAGATTAAACTATACTTATAAGTACATTATATTACACACTAGTGCTATTGAGATAGAATTGAGTTGTTTGTTTTTTTTTTTGGGGGGGGGGGGGGAGGGGAGGAAGGGTGAATTTCAAACCTACAATTTCTAAAATCAATCTTCTAAGGAAACTTAGATTTTAGAAATAGAGCTTCATATTTTAAGGGATGCATGTTTTTGTGTGTGTGTGTGTGTGTGTGTGTGCAGGGGAAAGGAACACTTCATCAATCAAGCATAATGTGTCATACAACACTTGCAATGTACATTCGACTAAAATAAATACGATCTTGAATAGTAAAATCCAAAATCAAAATACTAACTTGAAACTTACTGATCTTTCGTCTTCCCACTCTTGCTATTTCCTAGTATAGTCTGGGGAAAAGATCCACAGATCTGCGACAATATCTTGATCGAGATTGATATGTTGATTTAATGTATCACTCTTGAGCGAGATACTCCTCCAACAAAGAGGATTATAAGTGAATGGTCGAAATCCATTGGACAACTGCCTCAATATGTATGATGGATCCATCCCATTCAGATTCACAAAGTCACACAAAAAAAGCGACAAACAAGCATGAAATAAACTGTCACAATTGAAGAGAAAAACACAACTTTCACAAATAAGAGAATGATTAATCTCCCAATTAGAGAGACAATAACAAAACTTACTTATTATACTAATTCTAAATATAGAATAAAAGAAAGATTGGAAATGATTGGAGAACTGACCATTCCCCTTCTTCACCAAAATCTTTTACAAGAAACTGCTAGTCTTGCACAATAGGAGAGGAGAGAGGGGAAGAGGAGAGGGGAGGATCATTTTTCCGTTCGTTTATACAAATTTTTGTACTTTTTTTTCCTTTATTTGTAGTGATGTGCAATTAGACTATATCAAATGAAAGTACCGAACAAGAATGATACATGCATCAATTACAATTTTCTTTAATTTTGGATAATTTGACTAGTTGTGTGCCAAATATTTAGACTGCCTAACACTTTATTTGTTTGTGAACGGTACACCTGGAATTTTTACATTAAGAGTGTCATAATATTATTATCATTGATAAAAAGTTTATTATCTTTATATAGACTAGCTTATAGAGAAGCAATAAAAATGTTACAATAATAATGAACCTAGATTGAAGCATATATAAACAAAGCAAGTAGCAATTGCATAACATTGTGGTCCTCTATTTCTAGTAATTCTCTCTCTAACTTCCTTTCTCTTTGTATAAAAGTAGCGCTGTAGCGGTTTTCTATAAGAGTGAAGGTGAAGAAGGCGCATTTCAATCTAATTATACATTAATGTTTCAGTGGTTTAGTTGTCGTTTCTTCAATTGGGAGATCAAGTAATCTCTCCTTTATGAGAATTGCATAGTACTCTTCACTTGTGAGGGTTAATGTATAGTTGCTTTTCATTTGCTTTGTGTGGTTTTATAAAATTAGAACTAATGGATCAATTAATTAGACATTTTGAAGAGACCATTAATCAATCAGTTTCGACCTTTCAAATATATAGACTTTTGTGATGGAAGATTATGTTGCCCAAGAATGCTCCCAAACGAGGAGAAGAGGGATTAATGTATTCCAAGTTAGTATTTTTGATATTGCGATATTACTTTGGTGTTCGAGTTAGTATTTTTGAAATTAAACCTATAACTAATAAATAAATTTTTCTTTCTCTTTGGAGGAAAAAAGTCATCTAATATCTCGTATATATTTAAACGAATCTAGATCAGTTACATAACAAAACAATCCTTTATAGAAATGGATCTAAAACAAGGGAACCAACAAACAAAGCTCCCTACAACATTCAGTTTTAAGTAGGTACACATGTAGAAATTAACCCTTCCAATTAATATAAACATTTGAAGATTTTCACACCCACCAGGGCCACCAAGTATGCATACCAACAAAACCTCGTTGCAAATATAATACGGACAAGAATTACATCCGCACACGGTCCCATATATTTGACAAGGGATATAATTGACGTTGTAGTGAACAGTTTTGTTTACTTCACTTTGGTCAACCTCTACACAGTTACGGGGAAAAAACCCTCTAAACAGATTCCAAACATACGTCAAGCCATTACATAATCAATTTCAATGTGAAAAATGAAATAGACAATAATGTGTGTCTATAGCCTTACTTTAATTTATATATTTCTTAAGTAAAATTCACTTAAAAGGAAACTTATTTCTTTCACATCTTTATCTAATAAATACAAAAATGAGTGAGTAGTTGAGAATTCTTCTATCTCTCATTCCAGGACTCTCATTTAATCCCGCCAAAATGGACAAAAAGTTAGTTTCAATTTTAAATTTTAAAAATTATCTACCTATAGTTTATAATATACATAATGAAAATCCTTTAATAACTGTCAAATAATGGCATAAGAGTGAAATGATTGTTAGACTGTTAAAGTCTCATCTTTTCACGTCTCCCAGCATTCATTCTCTCTCTTCCTATCTCTCCTTCTCTCTCTATCTTTCAAACTTTTTCTGGAGCTTTGGATCATGAGCATTCATTCTCTCTCTTCCTTCCCTCTCCTTCTCTCTATATCTTCTAGACTTTTTTTTTGGAGTTTTTTTATCATTATTCAGCGTTCATTCTCTCTCTTCTTATCTCTCCTTCTCACTCTATCTTCCAGACTTTTTTTTTTTGAGGTTTTGTATCATGATTTTGCTGATGGAATTGATATGTTGCGATAGTTTATGATAGGTGGAGGTAGGATCTTTTGATTTTTCCGATTGAACTAGGTGGTTGGTGTACCTTAGCCCTAAATTCACAATTGGGGTTTCTGGGTTTATGATCTTATATATTTTTTTTTTTTTGGTGGAGATTTGGTCCATTTGAACTGCCATGGCCATGCCTTCCCCCCACCCACAGCCGAAATCATGGCTCTGTTTCCATCATCTTCCATTCTTGCTCTTCATCAATGAGGGATTGGGCTGCTACACCCTTCGAACAAAGTCACTGTGGTATACGATTGAGTCCCGGCTTAGGTGGGAGGTTGAAGAATTCATCTATAGTCTCAAGTGGGATTTTGGTAATTTTTTTCCTTAATTTTGAATAATCCTTTAACAATTTCTTATGTGAGATTTCAAGATGCGAAATTCAGATATGAAATTTCACAAATTTAGATATTCCAATTTTATATTTCCCTAATAATGCAGTTTTTTTGGGGGGGGTTCTGTTTTGGTGAAGCTCTCAAGGTGAGGGAGGATGAGATGCTCAGCAACAAAGGCTTCAAAGGAGGCGGGATGAGATCCATTAAGAAACGCTTCAATAGGACATGAGTTCAAATCAGTGATTAGAATCTGTACTTCAATTTTAGATAATCTCAGCATGCAGGTGGGATGAGAAGCACCAATTTTCCATTCGTTTTTGTCATTAGTTTAGCACCGCTATTCAATTCATTTTTTTCCATTAGTTTACCATTTCCTTCTCGATAATTACTGGGGGAGGTGAGTGTTAAATTATATACCTGATTGGTAAGCAGATGGAAAAAAGCAAAGATGAAGAAGATGAATTGGACTTTGAAAGCCATTGTGGTTGAGAAAGATTGAAAGTTGTAGTGAGCAATTTAGTCCATAGCCAACAATTGCCTGTCTTTTATACACAGATTATGGATATAAGTCAGGCAAAAATGAAGCCATTGTAGACTTAATATTGTACATGAACGAAGCCAAAAATCCAGTATGAGTTAGGCAAGCATTAATTTTAGGAAAATTTGATTAGGAGTACATGATTAAATTTGATTGGAATAAATTATGATCACCACTCTATTTGATGTCTGTCTCCACAACAGCACTAGCATCAAGGTCTGCCTCTGTATCTCCTACTTGAGGTTATAATTTTTATAATTGATTCGTTAAGGTTTGGGTCATGGGTGTTGCTTATTTGTTTGATGTCCATTTTAATCATGTTCTGATGTTGGCCATTCATTTGATGTTTTGTTTGGAGACGGGTGAAGTAAGATGACAACAACAATTGCCTTTTATGAGGGCAATTGATGTCAAGGCCTTTACTTACCCATAATCGGTTCTTACTTTATGGTTTTAATACATTGATTTTGATCAATTTTAGGATGGGATGAATTTTACTATTTTTTCTAATCTCATTCTAATTGGGTTATCTTTTGTCTAAATCCCTTTTTTGATGTGGACTTCTCATCTTGCACAGTCAATCGACTCAATTGAGCCAAGCTCTCTGGTGACCCCCAACCTTGATTTCATTTCTTCAATTTGTAAGGGCTGAACTTTGTGCTGCGAGGCATCACAGTTTGGTATCTAATTTGATGCCTATATTTTTGACGTCTTATAATCAACTTAAAATTATTGGTTGCATATGATTTAATTTCACATGTACATTAATTTCTTATATTTCATCAAGAGGAAAATTGACAACAGTGGCTGGATCCAAGGGGAACTCCTGAATTTAAGTTAAGGTTATTATGCTTTAGGCGACTAATTTTGATTTCGTTGCTTGCTTTAGTGTGAATTCCATTTTTTCTTACTTTATTCTTTAACTTCTGAAAATTCAATTCACTATGGGCTTCCATTTTTTAAATGATTTCTGGTCATTTGATGTATTTTGTCACCTAAGTATCTCATATGGATGTCAATTCTATCATTACCTTCAATCAATGCTATGAATTTTAGATAACCTTTCCCTTTGAATTTCCTATTTATCCTTTTTTTATTATGGATTTTGTAGGGAGATGATAATCTAATTTATAATAATGGCTCTTACTGTAAATTGCATATTGTACTCACTAATTGTCAGATGGCTCATGGCTACAGGTTGCTTTCTGTTTGAGGAATGCCCAATTCTTTGTTACTCAAAGGCATTGGTTTGGTAACCTTCTCTTGCCATTGCGACCTTTACTTATCCTTGAATATGCTAACTAATCCTTGTTGAGTTGGTAATGTGTTCGCTGCCCAAAAAAATGAACAAAGAAATATAGTATAGCTAGCTAATTTAGTTAGTAATGCTTTTATAGTTGATAGTATCATGTGAGTTTCAAACCAATTGGTATGCTTATATGCCTTTCTTTGAAATCACCCCCCCAAAACTCCCCAAAAGAGTGTTTAATTATATGCACTTGCCTTTGTTTGTGTTCGATAGCTCTACAGTGCCAATGGTTGCCGCTGAGGAGTAGAGGTAGGTGAACCAAGTTGGCTGCAACCTTATTCTTACAAGGACTATTACGGTTAAGTGCTTTGCGTAACTATAATTGGTAACTATTTTTTGGGTTTAGTACTTTTGCCAGGTTGGGTGCTCAGTTGTAGTTTTTTACTTTTTGTTTTGGTGGGGATTTGATCTTAATTGATTTTTTGGGTCAAATTTGGGTTATTTTTTATTTTTTATTTCTATGTGTTTGCAGTTTTTTACATTTTTTTTTTTGGTGGGGATGTAATCAAATTATGATCTTACAACATAGTCTATATTTTTTGAATGTTAATTGTTTTTATTTGTAATATAATGGGTATCAAAATTTGACAAACACAACACCCCCTCCCCCCCCTCAAAACAAAAAAAATGGAGTGATTGATAGAGTGGGTAGTTGCAGGAGTTCATTACCAAAATGTAGAAGTGTAATACACTATCAACTTTCTTTTCTTATTTTCTCCCCTCTTTATTTGCCAGAGTATGACTTTTACCATGTTGCTTTAGATAAATACTGAATGCTTATATGTATGAAGACTTATTCTTTATTTTCATCTGTTTGATGTACATAGAGTCCAATCCTATTTTACACATTAACTTGAATGCTTTATTGCCTAAGATGTTTAATTTATTGTATGCATATGCATACAGTTACTATGAAGAGCAAAGGGAGGCGCCTCCTGAGATGCGATGCAGAGAACAAAAGTAAAATGAATATTAGATCCAACTCCAATTACATCATAGTGAATTAGTTATCCGCAATTTTTAACCATTAGATTTACAATGCATTTTACTTTAAATATTCTATGATGTGATGGTGTTCAATTTCTCTTATGTAAATCGGGAATGATATTATGATAGTGTGCCAAAAAAAAGACTTTCAATTATATGTTTATTTATCTATCATGTTTTCAGTTGTGCTAATTAACATTTCTTTTTTAAACAATTTTATTTATTTTGTAGATAGTGATTATGCTTAATATATATATATATATATATATATATATATATATATATATATATATATATATATATATATATATATATATATATATATATATATATATATATATATATATATATATTTGTTGTCTTTTTTTGTGTCTTTGATCTTTTTAAACTCGAGTAACGGATTTTTGATTAAAAAAATTGAGTAGTAAATTGTAATCCTTTTAACTATAATATTAATTATGTCTACAACAATTATCCGTTTATTATTTTGATAACATATCAACGAATTGTCTATTTAAACATGCACCGTGTAAAATACGGGTCTAGGCTAGTATGTTGTAAATTTAGACATTGTACCTTTTTAATTAAAGACAAACCAAATACTGTTGCCCCCATGGTCTGCTAATCTCTTTCTTCGCCCTCCCCCAATTTCAGCAAACTGATGCACCATCTGTTTCAATCAGAGTGACGACATTGAATGCTTCCTTACTACATGCCAAAATTATGACGAACTTAGTTCGCTCTGACGTTTGATTAGAGGAATTTAACAGTAATATTTGGAAATTTAGTGATATTTGCTAGGAATATGGACCACCCCTCTTGTATCAAATAAATTGAAGAAAAAGGTATTAGGTGTTATCATTATTGCAACATCACATATTTATGGACGATAATAAGAGTAGTAATCCTCGAACAACAAACTGTAGATTTGTCCCAACTCGCAAACAATAAACATATACTTCTTTTTTTGTCTACAATCAGGAATGAGAATCAAAGATATACAGTGCTAGCTAGAAACTTTGTTCATACTCGTTCTTTATTTCCTTAAATGTGTTTAACTTAGTCTTTTTAGATGCATGTTATAGTTAGTAGTATTTAATAGTATATATAATGTACCTTTTTTTTAAATAATTTTAGTATACAGTTCTTCTATCGCTTTTTTTAGTTTCCTAAATGAAACATATTTTTATCCTGCAACATGGTCGCTATTAGAGAAAATGACAATTATGGCTAGATAAAATTACTCGTATGACCCTAATTTAATGTTACATTGAACAAAGTATTGACATTTTAGCATAAATCATCGAGTAAATCTTATGCGGGACAGTCTCACATAAATCATATTATGAGACATATGTTTCTATGGTGAGTATTAATAATTAATTAGGGTGATTAATAGTTTATTTAGGAGTGTCTGTTATTATAGTCACACATAAACGAACTATTAGTCACCATCAAGTTTAAAAATCACTCTAAAACATATTATTAGTCACTGCAAAATCTCAAAAACAGTCATCATTGAAAGAGTCCGTCTCACAATAAGCCTTTTATGGACGATCTCACCCAAAAATTTATGTAAACCATCTAAGGATAATTTACGAAGCACAATCAGTAACTAAGTATTCATAGTAGTTTCAATTAATTTCTCTTAAAAAATGTACTTTTGTTATTTAGGAAGATAAATATAGAATGGACTATGGAGGGAGTAATAAACAAAAAATAACCCCAAAAAGAACTCATTCAAAGGTATGTAAAGGGGCCAAAAAAATAACAAAAATACAATGCTTGAATTTTAACTCCTAAAGTACAATTTCCATTTTTGTAGTGTGCACCAATACAAGTCTACCAGTGAAAGGGGATTTGGTTTCTCAAAATTATCTAAAAAGCCTAAAATGCCCCACTTACCTTCTCTTTCCCTTATCCACTCGTAGACCGGTGTCCTAGCTAGCAGCTGTCCGGTCCACCCTTGTTTTTTTCCTTCCGCCATCTTTTTCTCACTTAATAAAATCCCATTCCTCAACGACCGCTGCCTCCTCCTCCTCGTTCTGACACATTTTTCTCTCTCTCTAAATTCCCAAATTCTCCCTTCCATATTACTTCCCTGAATTGTGCACGGTCCACGTTTGTCAACACCTCCTTCTTTGCTTCTCTCTTTCTCAGTTCCCTCCCCCTTACGCTGACACGCATAAGGACACTGTTTCTCTCTCCTCCCGCAGAAATGGCGGACGCTGTTTCTCTCTCCTCCTTCCGCAAATGTTGGTCCTCTTTCTCTCTCTTCATGGCTGTTTGTGCTCATCTTGCTTCTGTTGTTGAGTGTTTTGCTGTTCGTTTACTTTTAGTTGTTTGGTTGTTGAATTTCGTGTGCAGTTTGATCGTGGTTGAGGGTTTTGGAGGTGTTCTTGGAGACTATGGAGTTGATAGAAGAGGTTGGGGAGAGTCCGTCGCCACCTCAGAGCTGTGGCGGTGGTGGTGCGGGAGTGGGGCATGACATAAGGATCGATGTTTATAATCGTTTGGTTGAGAATGGGAACGAGGAAGCTGTTTCTAATCCTGAATTTCGGGAACTCTTGGATGCTCACTTCAATCGCTTGCCTGCTAGGTATTCTTTCTTTATGTGTCCCGTTGTATAATTATGGAGTAGAAAGGCATTCTTTCTTTCATCGGTAGCACCATCATTGTACATGGTTGAACTGTGAAATTGATTTGTTGTTGAGGATCCTTTGTTTAGTTGTTTCTTGTTCTTCATCTTTTTGTTGTGTGTAGAGTTTTAAACCATGAATTTACCATTTGGGTTTCTGTTTTTGTTTTTTATTTAAAGTAGTATGTTTTGATTGAAGCTGTAGTGAGCAAGGACTTCTTGGGAAGTTTGTACTTTGTTGTTCTTCCAATGGAACTAAAGTAGAAAGTTTTGAATGCTGGAAAGGAGGGATTTCTGGACATATCTTCTTGCCTTCTTTCAGCAACATTACCATGTTTGTTTGTTTTTGTATAGGAAGTTACAGTTTATTCTTGGGCATTCTGTGGCTTGGGGTTTCTAAGCATATTTTGTTGGTTCCATTGAGCTCTAATCCGGTAATCCCATTATACAAGAAAAATTTTGCTCTGAGCTATGTTTGTCATCACAGATAAGTTTGAGTTTTTTTTTTTCCCTTTTCTGTGGCATTATGTTTGATTCCAAGGCATTGTTCCATGCTGTTGGTACTGAAATAGCTTATCCAACCTATTGGTTTAATGATATGTATGGGAGAATGGGTGTTTGACTTTTATCTAATTTGTATCCCCTTCCTTTTTTTGCTGCAGTTATGGTCTGGATGTTAATATAGATAGAGCGGAAGATGTTTTGTTACACCAAAAGCTTCTTGCATTGGCGAAGGACCCTGAAAAGAGACCTGTTTTCCATGTCCGCTGTCTAGAGGTATTGTATGTGTGATTAATAATGGCATTGTTCACCATGTTTTTAAAATTGGAAAATGAAGTGGGTTTCATATAAGAACTATTCCAACGAATTGTGCCCCCTTAATATCTTGAGTTTTATGTCAAGGGATGGTTTGCTTTAATGAATGTCTTTGGACATGTGATGAGTTAACTGCTTCTTAACACTAAGTCAATGATAGGTGCCATATCTCGCACAATGGTTTCCACATATCACTGTTTTGTACTACTGCTGAATATGAGTGAATGAGTGATATATGGAAATTTAATATTAGAGAACATTTGTTATTCCAAGTGGTTTGTCCTTATATCAGTGTTCTGTATTGTTGCCGATATGAGGAACATATATAAAATTTTTGTAAGAGAAAGTCTGTTATTTTTGGCAGGGAACAAAATAGCAGTGTCCATTGTGATTGCTGTAACGGACAAGGAGTCATAGAATCAGCCTCTTGTGCACATTTGTTGTAGATGGTGGTTGTCACGGCCTGAACAGCTTGGTTTTTAGTTTTAGCTTAAAAATTAGAATCTAAGAGGTTCTGTTGTGCTTTTAGCGTTATATTGGATGTACTTTTTATAAGTTGCCTTATTATTCCCCTTTTCCTTCTAAACTTGTCGAACATTCCATTTTGGGGATGTTTCGAAATCCTTGTCATAGTAACATTGTCAATGTAATCATTGGTGATAAATTGCATAGTTGGTCACTAGGATCCTCTATTGTAAAATTTGATTGGATAGGATAAGATTTAATCAAGGTGGTTCCGATTTCCCAACCAATGATATTTTCAACTCCCTTAGATAGTGAGGGACAGAGTTAATTATTACATTATATTTTTTGGAGATTGACAAGTTCAATTGGAATGGAGGAAGAATTCAGTTCTAAGAATATAAATAGCAGCGCATAATGTGATTGTGTGTGTATCTAACATCATAATGGATTTTCCATCACAGCTTTTAACAGTCAATGTGGCTAGGTAACAGCATTTGCTGTGTGATTTTAAATCGACATTTAGATGACCTGTTGTGGTTCCTACAATTCCTTGGCATATGCAATCACTTCATGTGAAGACCTTGATTTGGGTTGCAAGTTCGAAGCTTCGTAGTTTTTCTTATGAAACTTGCTTCAACATGTGGAGTTTCATTGAATCTCTATTTAGAATTATGCTTCCTGGTGTGATGACTGATGGTCGAGTTAATTATTTATGTGGAGAGAGATGATTGAATGACACTGGTTGGTTTTTGCCTCTATATTATAAAATGTTTTTGCTTCAGTATTTCATAGACAACCCCCCTATGGAAAGATCAATCTAGATGTGGCATATTTGACTTTCAGTCCACTGTGAACTTTCTGTTGCTGTTATGCTATATTTGGGGGAACCTTTCCAAATTTTCTGTAATGCTGTGCTGCAACTGTAAATGTGGCAAACAGTGGCGGATCCAGACATTTAGGATAGGGTTGTCCATAAATTAATATCGTTACTAATATACACTATTTTATTTTTTTAGGGGTGTCCATAAACCAACATCGTTACTAAATTAACCTATTTTAAAATAGAATATATTTTTTTTTGGAGTTTAGGGGTGTCCATGGACACCCCTACACTCAATGTGGATCCGCCAGTGGTGGCAAAGATGACTGTAATACTCAAATGGAAAATGGAACTACTCCAAGTCAGAGTCTAGTCAAAGTCCATCAAAATTTATTTGATGATAGTGCACCTACGATACATGAGATAGCCATATCACAATGAGGTCATAGGATTGCTCATTAAAAAAATAAAAATAAAAATAAAAGGTCATGTGAGAGGAGGGTTCTGTTGGGGGGAAAATGCCTGAATGTCATGAATTTGATAGCTTACTGCACGCATGATATGGAATCACTATGTTTCTACCATGATTAAAGTGAAAATAGTGAAGCAACTTTGAGAATATGTTGGCTTTCAGAAAATAACAATATTAATGAAAAGCCTATCTTAGGAGCATGAGTCCAAATCAAGTATACTGTGGCTTTCTCCAATCTCAAAATGGAAAGTATCTGAACGTTGCTTGAATTGGACATTTGCACCTCAGTTTGTTATTCCTAGCCTTCTATTCATCTTTCTAGTATAGGACGATGGGGTTGAAATCCTTCATAATTTATTTTAGTTATTTAATTTATTTTTTGAGATTATTCTGTTTAAACTTGTTTCTGCTAAATACCTTCTTTTTTGAATATTGGAGGGTAACAACCTTGGAGGAGTAGAGTTCACATAATGGGGGTTGTGGAAGGGGACTTAGAGAAAAGATGTGAAGACTAAAGCTAAACAAAGGCCATGAAATGCTTATCGGAGGGAGCTTGTTTCTTCACAGTATCCATTTGGTTGGAAAATTTGCTGATTCTGCTAATTTGTATATCAGCTATGAGAAATGTTAAAGACATATGAGAAATGATGTCATGAGCTAATTTTGCTATTTGGTGGAGCATATGGAAGGGAAGGAAAGGAATCGATAGTTTTTAAGGGCAAAGCTATGTCCATTGTAGATTCAAGTATATATTTGAAAATTTTGTACAGCCGGAGTCAAGTGCACAGTTGTGGTAGAAAGTTGTCTTTTTTGGATTTTGTAGATTCATAATGTATGAAAGCTTGAGGGCATGGTTATTTTTTGTTTTTTTGAAATTGCCCCTTTTGTATATGAGTGAAGCCCCTTTGATTCCCATTAGTTCAAAAAAAGTGCACATTTTTTATCTGCTAATGAACTTTGATGTGGTTATAGCTTCATGATCGACGTAAGTTTTCTTGATAGTGGGCTGTCATCAGAGATAAAGGCCAGTCATGAATGATGCTGTTCTTCTGAAATGTCTCTTAAGACTCTGGTATTTTACTTTGGAATGCTTTTGTAGGTTGGAAAGGTTGAGCACGAAGGGACAAACAGAATCCAAAATTTGACTTAATGATTTTTTGGGCTACCATTCTAGAGTTGCAATGAGCTGTTGCTGTTATCTTTGATGAATGGGGAAATTAGTCGCCTTAAGATTGTCCTGCATCTGTCTATTAAAATAATATTACGGATTGGCCCGTGAGGTTTGACTATCAACCGAAGAGCACTTAATTAATGTGGAAAGCCAACATTTCTTGGGAGCATGGGTGACAAAAAAAGAGGGGGAAAAAAGAAGTGGGTTTCAATGAGAATCTTAGTTTAAAAAAGCCCGCCTGCGTGCCTCGGCATGAGGCTACCAGGCAGCATCTCGGTAGGGTATGAGGTGGGCGGTGGGCCTCAAGCATGCAAGACTATATCTTCCCCCCATTTTTCTTCTTTTGTTAGCCTTGCTTTGACCTTTTTTCTTCTTTTTCTTCCTTGGGAGCTAAAAGGTAAGCTATGCTTGTATTGTAAGTGTGTGCATTGGAAAACTACGATGATAAAGTAACATATCTTAGTGTTATTTGCTGTATTAGTGGTTATATTGATGTCTACTCAGTTTTTTAATGCATTTAGCTGCAAAATATGCTTTGTGAAATGTGAAAGACTTTTAAGTTTTAACAAGTTTTGCATCGAAGTGCGCCTTGCATTCATGATGTGTGCGCCTCGCGCCTGGCGCTTTGGTACTCTATTTGCCTTAATGCTCCTTGCGCCTTTTAAAACTAAGATGAGAATATACTATTGCTTTCAAACAGATCAGCCGTTGGTAGTTTGTGGAGTTCTGGGTCAAACCTTTCAAATTGGCTGCAAAAGTGCAGTAAGAAATTCACTATAGGTAATAATAGGGATAAAGCTCGTAAAATAAAAACAAGAGCTAGGGTACTAGATGTGGTATTGTGTCATGAGGGTGCATGATTTATGCACTACAAATAAGTTTGAAATACAGAAATGCTGAAATAATCGACAAGAATTCAAATTAATATTGGTTTCATGCACCACTAGGTGCTTCACTGTCAGTTTGCTGGGGCACTTGGGCAGCTTGCATTCAGTTGCTTGGGCATTTCTTGGGTTGCTTCTGATCCCATTAGAAACCATCTTTTGGGTTGGGAGTTTTCCTTGGGAGGAAAGTGAAAAAGAAGGCAGTCGTGGTTTTACCTCACGATCTTCTGGAGCATTTGGATAGAAAGAAACTAAAGAGTCTTTGAGGGTGTCGAAACTCTTAGTCAGCGGTTAACAAACCATTTCATCAAGACTCGACTCTTTATGTTTGGTATAATGGGAACTTTTGCTCTTCCTATATTGATGTGGCTATGATGTCGATAGCTTTTTCTTTGGACGCATAGTCGTTTGTAGGATGCTAGCTTTTCATCCGTTCCTTTGATCATTATATACCAATATATATTATTTTCCTTATCCCAAAAGAAGGGGTCATGTGTACGGTTACATGGAGGAACTTGGTCAAAGGAGGGAGTTTTCCAGAATGTTGGGGGCTGTAATTTTTTATTTGAGGATTTCCTCTTGTGAAAAAGATGTGGAAAGGGAGAGGGGTAGGCTTGATAATTAAGCAGAGCTAGACTACATGTGACACTATCTTCATGTGCACAGTTGATCGCTGTTCGAAACTTGACGATCTGATGTTCTTGAGCTTTGTCTGCACTTTTATTTAAAAATTTTAAACTTCCCTATGGGTCAAGTGCAACAATTGCCAGGGAGGGAGCTACTCTCTACTGGCTTCTATCCCTATTTCGTGACAGGTGTCTCTAATGGTATTACCTGGTTCCCTTTACTATTTTTATGACGCGGTGTCACATAGTTATCAGGATAAACTAATAGAGAAGTTGGCTCTTGTCTGCCATCAAGATAGACAATGGCCTACGCCTAACTCCAGAACCTCTCTGAATGCTAAGGTGGAACAATTGCTTATTAATGAAGCCAGTTATTGATGCCATTTGATTGGATGATGCTTTGAATTTGTTGGAAAGTAAATAGCTGTAGTCTGTTGTAATTAGTATTATGGGTACATCCTCTGCTTGTTAGTTGTCAACTTCATTGCGCTAATCCCTGGATTAGACTATTAGAGGGATGCTAATGCAAGACTCGAGGAGTCTTGTTGAAGGCTTATGATACAAGGTCTCTTTTATTGATGGTACTTACACAGCTATCTTTGGTTCCCCCAGTTCTTGACAATTAGAGCCTTTCTTTTCTATTATAACAGCTTCCACGAAGACCCCAGCCTTTTTTTTTTTGGGGGGGGGGGGGGAAGAGAGGGAAAGAAAGGGGTGCGGGGATGAATTTTATGGCGCTTGTTTTCTTGCTCTGTCATCAATAGATTGCCATTTAGTTGCCAGAAGAATGTAATCTTGAAAAGAATGTATAGGCCATATAGGTTATTAAGTGCTTCAAGTTCACTTCTTGGGAACTTCTTTATACTGTTACCAAGGGGGGTTACCTTGTTAGTTGGAAAGAGAACATCATCAGAAAAGTCAAGATCTGTTGGATACTGCTCATTGACCATTGCTACATTGCTCTTTTGCGAGATTGTGGGGAATAGGACTGACTGACTGAGTTTCTTAGCAGTGTGCTTTTGTCATGGCCAGATGTGTCAAAAAAACAACAGTTGGTGCGTTTGGAAGAAAAGTCAATACAAAGTCATGTAGTGCAATTTTGTGGATTACGTATCGATGGTGGTATAAATTTGGCCTTTTTGGATTTTGTGGATAATATTATGCATGAGAATCTTGAGGGCATGATGCTTTTGCAATTGCCCCCTTTTGTACATGGGCGACATTCCCTTGGTGTTTAATTACTCATTAAAAAAGGTCATTAGTGCAATTCAGTATGCAATTTTTTGTATGAGTTAGATGGAGAGATATAGGAGAGTCTTTGTTGGTGTTGGAATCTCCCTTGATCAGACAAGTGGCTCAGGATGCTGTCTTTGGGGAGGAGGAATCTGTTTTCTCCCTCTAGGAAGATTGTGGATTTTGTTGATGGTCTCCCTGTTGGTTGTAATTAGCTTTCCATTACCGTAGGATGCGGGATTTCCATCCATGCTGTTTGGAATTTTTTAAAATGTATATATAAATTCCTCTTCCTTATCGAAAATGAGGAAGCATTAGCATAAACATGTTAAGTCTTTCTATGCTTGTAAGGCAAATAGAGCCTGAAGTAAAATGAAACTGAAGGAATAGTTAGTTTATGTTGTTTTACTCAAAACATATATCGTACTCTCGAGAGTATGTACTCTCATATGACACATAAGCAATTATATATTAAAAAATAGAATATATGACAAATACACTCCAAATATATATATAAATAAGATGCAGGAGCACGTGCTCTTAGGTGTACATAATAATGTGCCAAACCATATATTGTACTCTCGAGAGTATGTACTCTCATATGACACATAAGCATATATATGACAAATACACTCCAAATATATATATAAATTAGATGCAGGAGCACGTGCTCTTAGGTGTATATAATAATTTGCCTGTTTCTCTTGTTGTCCCTTGTATTAACTTATGCCTTAATAACTTCTCAAATGAATTCCCTTCTGTTATAAATCCATTTATTTCCTTTTTTTAATGAGTAATGAGAAATCGTATTGGTAAAACATGAGGTGTCACTTATATACAAAAGGGCCACTTACCACAGTTGATCATTTGACTCAAACTATACAAATTTCTTAAAAAAGGGAGCTTGGAGCTGGACTCTTGAAAGAACATAGCTTTGCTTTTAAAAGTCCGCTGATGGCTATATTCAATGAAGCCCATTTATAAGAGAAGTGTTTTAAAAGCGATTGATTTCTTTATTGGTCAGTTCTTACAGGTGATGCTGGGCTTTGTGGTTACTTAATCAAATTTCTGATGGTTTCTTTTTTGGCTTTTGCATTGCCATTCCCTGCTTCCTTTTTCCTACAGGAGAGATTTTTTTTTTTTGAATTTCTGTTATTTTTTGTGATCTTTAGCTTGTCTAAATGTTTCTTTTGACTTTGTACTTCCTAGAACTTTTGGACCAAAACAGAGGATGATGAAGACCACCTGGCTGAAGGTGTGTTGTCTATTTCAAGACCATCTTCTGATGCCAATCACGAAGGACTTGTACACGAAAGGTCATCTGTTTGTTGCTGATTTTGGTGATTGAAAATTGTGATTTATTGATTGTACCATTTTTTTAACCTCTGTGACAATGTTTGCTGTAGTACTACTTGTCCCTTTTGTAATTATAATTGCCTTAATGTATTCAATTACGATCTATTGAAACAGGGACGATGAGAGGGAGTTCGAACCCTGTTCCAAACTTGAAGATCTTAATTTGGAGGTTAGACAAGGCCCTGGTGTGAATGAAAAAAAGTAAGCCATTGCTGATAAATAATGCCTCTACAGCAGCTGCCTGAAACGATTAATATTGGTGGTTTGGTGGCTAAGGCCTTAGCATTTCCCCATTTCTTGGTGAAACATGTTACATTTGTCCATCTGTGAAACTTGATACCCTTGCCCTAAGTGAATTTTTGGATGTTTATTATCAGATTCCCATCTGTGAACCTTTGCCCCTAAGTGAAGTTTTGGATGTTTACTGTCAGAATCTTTCTTAGCAAGTTGAACACACATACATTACAAGCACAAAATACTAGCTTAGTAGAATGAAAGTAAAAATTAAACTCCCCAACTGGAAGGTGTAAGTGTAACATTTTACTTTTTTAACAGAGCAGAAGCTGTTGGGTAATTTTTGCTGTTACTGTTGGAAGTTCATCAAGGTTCCGTCACATTTGCAAGTTGATTGATAATACTGACTGATTCACGTCTCGAAAGCCATATTCATATGGTTCATTTCCTCTGAACAGCGGAATCTTTACTTGTAGTCTTTAAAACAGTTCTCTTGTTATTTTCTTTTTTTTCATTTTTGGGTAAAAATGACAATTTCGATCCATTTCACCAAATCATAAAGTACAACCTACCGTGGGCATACCCATAGGCGAATGAAAATCAATGTTTGACTATTTACACGATCTTTCAATCCATTCCCTAAATTGTGTTTTCTATGAGAAGAATGTATTCTAAGTTCTTTCCTAATTTGCGTAACAACTACTTTAGCTTTCTTGCTGCTTTTGTTGAAACAGCTTGTGATCCCTTTGTTTCCAAATTGTAAGCTACTTATCTGTCACAATCAACAGGGCAAGACTTCTTGGGTATGGATAATCCTCCTGATACTATCCTGTTCCTCTGTTCTTTCCAGTTACATCATTTATAGCTTCTGTGATTCCGTTGAGCACCTGCACTGAGTATGCACATTGAACAAACAAATTGTCTGAACTCTCAATCTGATCATAAACCACTTAGCTTCAGATAGTATGCCCAATATGAGGTCTTTCTGTCATTGCAAGTTTGACCTGCATTATCGACTGTAGCACCAATGTATCTGTGGGGATGTGGGCTTTATGCCATACCAAGTTCCTCTAGGAAACTTGGTTTTTCTCCCCCCTAATGCTTCTGTAAGCTTCATCAGTCTTATATTTTTCAGTGTATTCCACTGGCCACTTACTGTATGCTTGTCATATCACTAGTCCAGACAGCCTTTTGTTTGACAATTCTTCTCCAATACATGCTTGTCTGTTGTTCTCATAATCCCATCGATTACAACCTTTTGCGTACACCTCATGTATTCATTTCACCCATAGAACATTATATTCCTCCTCCGGGGAAAATATACAAAAAAGATAGTTCTTCTCTATTTGTAGTGGTTATTGATCCTAGCTCAGTGAGTCCTTCCTTGCTTGATGAAGTGTTGGTGCCAGCCAACATTTTGTCTATGTGGACCGTGGAGAAGGGGGGATCATCGGGAAGAGGATTGTATGATGAGAGAAGCACGGAGGTCAATATTCCAGAGAGGAGAAGTTTTCACATTCACACTCCCCATCTTCCAAGGCTAGCAGAGTGATTCCATTCCATTTGACGCGTCTTTCTCTTCTCTTCTTTATCCACACACAGATTGCTTCTGCATCTTTTCTCAGCTCCGTTAGTTACACCCGCCATGTTCAATAGTATTGTATTTGCAAGTTGAGTTCATCCTGCAAAACTCAACTTCCTAGCTCCCCAGCTTTTAATTGCTATTTATGTAATCTTCTTGACCAAGATTGTATGATAATCCTTGTTCAGCTTACCAAGTTTCAGAGGCCCCCCAGATACTTCATTGGCAATTCTGCCTTCTCTAACCCAGTAATTTGCAAAATTTAATACTCAGTTCATTTGAATTTAGCAGCTTCTATGCCAGAACAATTTGAGAAATCTTTCACAACATCAGTAGTGCACTGGATTGAAAACATATCACTCTGGCATAACAACAATAAGTCATCAGCAAACACCAAGTGATTGAGCTTTGTTCCAGAACAAGATGGAACTTGAACTTATCATCCTAACCAACTATAGTGAATGTTTTGATACATATTTCATGCCTAAGACAAATACAAATAGAAGAAGGGAGACTGGATCCATGCCTCAATCAGCCCATCCCCTTCTATTGGTGAAGAACTGGTGCAAACCTGCATTATGATTCAGCAAAAAACAGGCATTAGATAATGCAAAATGGATACTTCTAAGGCATTGCTTAGGCAGTCCCACACCTGTAATGATGATACCACAAGAAAGGCCGTACGTGATTGGGTCATAGGCCTTTCTTATGTCTATATTGATGATGTAATTACGGATATATTCTTCCTTTCCTAATAGCTGGAATTCTGTTTATGAGATATATTTTGATAATGTAATGAGGGGACACATTCAAACCATCCTGCCAATTTATGGAAGGAATTCTGTTTGTGTTGGTTTTCTGCTTGATACTAGCCTAAAAGTAGCTAGAATTCCTATTGCCCTACTTTATCAATATATCTCATTACCGCTTTGCAAATAGTAATATCTGACAGCTTTCTCTAAAACATCAGCCCCTTTAAGGAAATTTTCTCCCCATGATACAGACCTAATAAGCATGGACAGTCGGACATGTATTTTGCCTGGTGTATCGCTGTTGGATTCATGTCCAACATGTGTACATCGGTTCTAAGAGAGACACCTTAGAACCACCATCGAGAACTAGGCTCCAACTATACCACATTCTCAAAAAATAGAGCTTAAAATCTTGAAGGGAAGAAGCTTTGCCCTTCAAAGATCCCTCGGTTGCTCTCTTCCCAGTACATCACCAAATAGCCAAATGAACCAACTTTCAAAACCCATGGAACCAACTCTTTTTCAATCTCCTTCTCCATGCTGCCAAAACATCTTTAACATTAGACAGTTGAACCCCACTAACCCCCATCAAAGAAAGAGCCAAAAACCAAAGAGAAGAGACCCATTGAGAATGAACAAAGAGGTGGTCAACCGATTCTTCCTCCTCCAGGCACATTGCGCACCTGCTAGCAAAACTGATTTTGCTATTTTTTTAGTTACCATTACCAAAGGAACTGGCTGGAACAGTGAAACTAAAATATAGGGGTCTCTTTAGTATGAAAATTTCTTTTTTTAAAAACAAAATCTTCTTGTGCCAAAATTTCAATTTATATGAAAAAAATTTATTTTTGATAATAAACATGCCATATCCCTTTTTTATTTCAAAATCACGTGTCGCAGTGTTGGTGTCATGTTGTATCCATGTCACATATCCGAGTCCGTGCTTCTTAGCCATAGGCCATTTTTAGGTTCTCTATAGATTTGAGTGTGGATCTCAAAGATTTCTCTCTAGCTTTGCTAACTCTGATCTAGATTTTGGAAAAATATGGTTTGTTCAATTTGTAACATCTGCATGCCTCGACGACTATAATGCCAATTCTGATATGCAGTATTTGGAAATTGTGGGCAGAGTGTCCAGATATTACTGAATTTAGTGTTCAATTTTTTCACGATAGGATAGCCAGTGGTATTGACTTTTGGGTCTTGTAGCCGACATTCATCAATGCAATTCTGGAACTCCGTTTTCAGTGACATCCGCTGGGTTAACACCCTCCCTCCCAGAATAGCAATCTTTCCTCCGTCTGAAGAACACAGTTAGAATACCCACCCACAATCCATAAAATATTCTGATTTTTGTTGATGTTGGTCAAAATATTTCATTGAGCATATTGCTGAAAGTAGGAATACAACCTCAGAGGGCTAGGAGTTATCACTTCATCTTCCAAGAAATGAAATGCTATTACAAAGAAACTCAGTTGCTTGGAGTCTTTGTAAGGCGGAATTCTCTAAATTTCAGCGGCCTTGAGCCTCAAGGGATGCTGAATGCTGAACCTGGTTCCAGGGACAATGCACTGGAAGGAGCCGTCCCTTGAAAATATTGATGTTCCTCTCCAAGTAAATGCAACGAAGTAGCATTAACAGCAGACGGTAATTTCTTGTCCCCTGGTCTCCAAAACCTACCACAAGGAGTGGTCCAAAGTGTTGACTGAATGCACCAACTCAAGTGCAGCATGTTCTCGCTTCCTTTAAGGAGGAGACATTCATCTCATCAAATAGCTGAACAGATCATCTTCCTATGAGGTTATTGTTCATGTGTGCCGTTACTTTTAAGGGCACTTGGATTTTTTAGTAAGATTGGGTGAAGGGAAGGAGGAGTTTCCTTCGGAACATACTAAGGTGGTGGATTTCTCTACTGTTGTGTGGAAGACTGGCTTGCTCTTGATGAGTTTGTGGCTTAATCATGCAGGAATCACCAAGATCATTTTGTAACACCACAAGTATCTATAAGTATATGCATGGGACTCCTTTATTGATTTATGACAGTGTGTTAATTGTGTTTATCCTGATTTGAAGTAAAAGACAGTACATCAATTAGGATGCAACATCCAAAACAAAGTATTTACCTTCTAAGGAACTAAAGGATTGTCCCTAAGATAATGAACCCTCTTAAACCCATTGCTAGCCAGAGGCTATATAAAGGAAACCAATAGTATAAGAGATGCATTTTTTTTGCAATGCTTACAACCTTGGCTTGAAACGGATGTCTAATATGTTCAAATGTATTTTGGAGACTTTTTTTGTTTTTAATAATTAACAATATGGAGCCTGCCTATACATTAATGGCTAAATGACAAGGTACTTAATTAAGCAAACTACTCTTCCAACAAAGCAGCTGGGGCCTCAAATGGATAAGTCTGTCCAAAGCAAAGCACTTTTATAGGCTTCTTGAACCAAAATGGCTATGCAATCTTCATCTAGAGGTAGCCTATCTCCTCTAGGGCTTAAAAACTTGTAAAATACTCAGTCCAATATTCCAATATAATCGCGTGCTCACAATAGGTCACAAAATGTGCAAAGATTTTCTGGGCGTTGGAATTCTTGTACCAAAATGAATCCTCTTTGGTGGAGTTGTACTTGAAAAGAGATGCCCATCCTGGGAAACTGCCAAAGGAGGCTAAAAGTAGATCATGACACGAAGGGGCTTTGAACCCATGTTTAAATTGGCTTTCTCAAACCGATGGTGGATCCAATAGATAGGGTCAACACTTTTAGATTAGCAAATATACATATTTTCCTATTCGGTTTGTTCTCTCCATTTTTTTCAGCATGAAAAGGTGTTCTGGCTGAATCAAATGGGGCCCCTTTAGCAGTTAGGGCAAAAGGATGGTGACACGGCAATCGAATCTCCAGCGTCCAAGGCCACGGAAGGGGTGATTCTCTAATTCTCTTAGTTAATTTGGTAAAATTGAAGGTTCATCAGGATAGTTTGCTATTCCTAATCAGATCAGTTACGCTGTACACACAAATTATTTGTACATGTATGATGGGAAAAATGGACTTCAATGAGTTAGCACATTTTATCACATGATTTATTATCTAGCAAGAAGGGGGGGGGGGGGGGGAAAAAATATACAAACCAATGAGTGTTTTTGTGACTTCTTGTTTGTGGGGCTTATTGCACTTGCTTAAATGAAAATTTTGAGTCAAATGTCACATTTATACTGAATAGTACAATGCAGTGTACTTGGATGCTGTAACTCTGGGTCTAGTTTTATGCTGAATGTTTGTCCAAAATTTTGCCATGAAAATCCATTTCTTGAATTGATATTGTTTCTGCTCCACACATTATAAGTAGTCCATTCCTTTGGCTCTTCTAATATGTATTCAGTATTCTTAAGGCGCACTTTATGGCTTTCATCGAAAGTAACTGTTAAAAAGTTACATTGCAGAAAGGAAGATTGTCATGCTCCAGTTCATGAAGTGATATTTTCTACACTAGACAAGCCCAAGCTTCTTAGTCAGGTGCAGTAATTAGAGACGGTTATCTATGCATTTCATCATCACAGCCTTTCTTGCCTTTATTTTAGCGTGTAGCTGCTTTGTCAAGGAAGCTTGTGATGTGATAATATATGACCATTATGTGGTCATTCATGATGGGGATTTACTGCTTTTCCTTCTTTGCCTTTTATACTGTTAAAGTTTTTGTTGTTCAACTGAGTCTAAATGAAAGTGCCAGTTTCTCCCCAGGTGTTAATTGCTTCTGTTATCATAGCTGTAGATATTGTTTTCTTATAAGTTCTCCTCTCCAACAAATGTGGTTTGAGCATTAACATGAATCTACAGTCTATGTCATTGGCCAGTTTCTCACCAGGGGTGTAATGTTGTTGGATGGAGGGAATCTACATTCATTGACCTTCCATGTCACCAGCTCTTCCTCTTGTGCATTTTGACATTTTATGGTATTTGTTCTGCCTTATAGCTAAGAGAAGTGAGCTGGATGCTAACTGGTTTAACAACTGGAAAACAAAGGCTTTTCCTGTTGAGATTGGTTGGAACCTTGACTTGGGTGTCAATGGCTTGAGTTGCTACAAGACTGGCTTCGTCCAGGTTTTAGCTACGACCTTGCCGCTTTTTGACTTAGTGACATGATTGATTTCCAAGTTTATCCATTCCTACTATTTTAAGTTTAAGAAGCTTAAATATAGTTCATGATGGTAACCTGTTTTCAAGATGTGAAATTCATGTATTGAGGAAAGTATTTTTCTGATAGCCTTCCTGTTATCTGATGTGATACTTGTTGTAGAGATTGTTTTCTTTGTGCGTATCATGATTGTTTTCTTTCTGTTATAGAGATTGTTTTCTTTCTGTTATAGAAATTATTTTCTTTGTTCATATCATGTCAAATACTAGAAGTTATGTTTGCGGATATTCATAACTTTCCCTGGTATCCTCGGCTTTCCTCCCCAGCTTCTCTATCGTGTTTTTCTCGTAGTTTTGGATTGTTGAATGGTTCTTGAGACTATAATTAACCACATATGATGCGTGATCTTCTTCCAGCTTTCTGCTTTGCTTTCTGACATTGGGCTTAACATTCGGGAAGCGCATGTATTCTCAACAACTGATGGATACTCCTTGGATGTGTTTGTGGTGGATGGATGGCCTGTTGAGGTACTCTCTTGCTCACTTACAAGTGATGTTACAGCACCTGGCTTTATTTCTTCTGTTTTTGCGGTCACTGCTTGGTGGAGCTCGTGAGGAACCTCACACAGGAGCTATTTTTCACAAGATGGTTTTGCAGCCTGATTAAAGTATGCTCAGGCATCTTTTCCTCCCCGGGCATCTTTTCCTCCCTGAGCATGCTTTTCCTTTCTGGCTTCAGTTTGTGTTTGCAATGAAGATTTTATTTGCCCCTTACTAATATTTATATCAGAAAATGCAAACTTTGCACCTCCATTTTCAGACATATTCTTCTACAAAAATTGCCCAAGTTTCCAATTCATTGAATATCAATGGAGACATCTCTTAATTGCTCCCATAGAGCAAGCCCTAAGATATGCTGAGTGCATCACCCTATCCTAAATAGACAATTTTGGTATGCCAGAATGGTTCTATTATATAGGACTTATTCAATGAGACTATTGTTTGTTACTAGGTGCACAGAGAAACCACAAACTAATGCGCTGTGACACGTAGTCTTCTTCTCTATTGACCTGTATAAGTTCAAGATACTTGCCTAATTCTCATTTTTCAATAGTTAAAGGGAAAATCAAAAATTCATGTGTGCCTTATACATTCTTATTGGTGGTGCCGGAGGACTAGTTGCACATATTTGGAAACACATCACACGGACACGGCAAGTAACATGGCGGTCTCTCTCCTAAATGTGCACAAGTAGTACTTGGAACCAAAGCCCGAGTAATGCCTGTCAACTTGAGGAGGACTGTGGACTTTAAATGGCATTAGATAGTGGGGAGTTGTTATATTGAAGAGAAGAAACAATATGAGTATAAAATGATTCTTTGGCCATTTGGTGAAGAATAATGGGGTTTCCGGTGCCTGGAAGATGATTCCGTTGGCTATTTAGTGATGTACTTGAAAAGGAATTGTCATATTTTTGGGACAAAGCCTTGTCCTTTCAAAATTTCAACTTGCGCTTTTTGGAGTCTGTAGATGATAGTATGGACGAGAGTTTGAGGGCATGATGATTTTTGTAATAGCCCCCTTCTGTACATGGGTGGCATCCCTTTGGTGCCGGTTTGATGCAATTTTTGGATTACTCATAAAAAAGAGGAAGAAAGAAGAAACAATACGAGTATAGAAAGATCTATAGGTGCTCCCCCAGAGGAACCCTCCTCCCGAGGTCCTTATATCAGCATCCGGGAAAAAATGAAAGGCATCTAGTATATGAGTTCTTATATCCTACTGTTTCATCTGGCAAAAGCGCAAAAGAAAAGAGGTTAATTAAGTAGTCTCTTATGACGTGTCACCATTTTCTCAGTTTTCTTTTTTGTTTAATCAGTGAATGACTTCCTTTGCTTTCTGTGCTTACTATAGATGTTTGATATCTTTTTTATCTTGCTCTGTCAAGTTTCTCGGGCATCCTCTCTTTTATTAGTTGTACTTGGAATCAATTATATATTGAGTTACATCCTTTATTTTAATGACTGTTGCAAGCATACATCAGTTCTTAACAATTTGGAAAAGTAATGGAACTTATAATCTAGCATTGAAGTGGGGATGAAGGAAATAGGAGGCAGGTTAAGAGGTCGTTGTTTGTTTACCTTGTTGGCCTGTCATTTTCCACACTTATTGCAAGAGCATTCTTCTCATGCATTAAGGGTTGCCTTGTAATAGAATACTGTAATTATACTTCGATGCAGCAGGGATCTGCGCTGAGTCAAATTGTTGCTGACTGTGCGATATTGTGGTCAGGATGCTGATAGCTTGTACAAAGCTATGGAAGAAGCAATTTCCAGAAGCGAGGTAAATATCATTTTAAAGGGGCCTTCAAGGCATTTGTTTTGAAGCATGTTGGAGGGTCTGATTTAGTTGATGCTATTCTCGTGGTTATTTGAATATTCTGGGTGTCATTGCTGTTTTTTGTGAGATGACCCATATTACCCAGTTTTGGCCTTTTGGGTATGTTTACTGTGTGTGGGTTTCATCAGGCTGTCTGGCTAGTCATGGCTTAAGCTTAGGACTTGGAAACACAGGTATTCCGAAACTACATGATCATTAGTCACCCAATCCTACATTAGCAGGAAGTACAAAAAGAAAGAAATAGATGTGGTATGTTTACTGGGTGTGGGGGTTTCATCAGACTGTCTGGCTGATCATGGCTTATGTTTAGGATTTGGAAAGACGGGTATTCCGAAACACATGATCATTAGTCACCCAATCCTACGTTACTAGGAAGAACAAAAAGAAAGAAATAGATGCAGTCAACCCCTTATGGAGTCTCGCTACATAAACTTCGGGATGCATTGCTTGGTGGGGTGTCTTTTGCAGTAAACAGATAGTGTTAATTCTATATGGAGGAGGAGGATGAAGAAGAGTTGTGGTTTAGGGGTCTAAGAGATGGTCCCTTTGGCTATTTGGTGGACTACTGAGAAGAAAAAGAATTGATAGATTTTTGGGGGCAAAGAAACATACTTCCAAGACTAAAGCTCTACTTTTTGGGGATGTTGTAACTTGGAGTCATGTAATTAGTTGTGGTTAAATTCTAACCTTTTTTTTTGATAAGGAAAAGGATATATATTAATATATAAATAACAAAAGTTGAGTTGCACAGTGAGCACTGAACAAAAGGCTATTTACAACTTAAGTATAAACTATCCACACAATCTGCGAAAACAATAAAGGAAGAGCTAAACTTCCCATTCTTCCAAAAGTAGAGAATTTTGATGAAATTCTCTTTCAAACGCTAAAGAGGGGTTTCTACGTTATCAAAAACTCTTCTATTTCTCTCTCTCCAAATAATCCAAACGATGACATGAGGTAGGATCATGACTTCCTCCGTCTTCTTCTTAACTTTTCTACCAAAGGAACCTTCCCAAGCCAAAAGATGGTTCCTAAAAGAATCAGGAGCAACTCAGGACATACCCAAGCAACTGAAAGCAAGACCACAAAGCATGCTCGCAACCTGACAATGGAGCAATAAATGATCCGTAGATTCACAGCCCCTTTTACACATGAAGCATCTATTCACCAAAACTTTCCCTCTTTTTTGTAAGTTGTCACACGTTAGTATGTTCCCATGCGTAGCTGCCCAAACAAAGAACGAAACTTTCAATGGGGCTAAGGACTTCCAAATGAGATTGCAAGGGAAGCCTTTTTCAGAATGAATCTCCTATGGTGGAAACTTCCCATCAAGAGGCTTCAAATAAAAAGATCTAACAGTGAAGCACCCCTGAGTGGTTAGATCGCACCGCACCCTATCAACTGAAGATTCTCCTACTTTGGCCTTATTAAGCTTATTGAAAAAGCTGACCAAAGAATCATCATCAACGAATCCATCTCGAACAAAAACAGGTGCCCACACACTATTACCATGGACCTGCTCCAGATACTCAGCCACAGGGGCATTTTTGTCCACTGCCAAAACATAAAGCCTAGGAAACAAGTCTTTGAAAGGAACCTCGTCGCACCAGCGGTCATGCCAAAAAAAGATTGAAGAGCCATCTCCTACTTCAAAGGAACAATGTGGAAAGAATCTCCCCCAACCTTTGGAGATAAATCTCCAAAGACTATACCCATAAGAGCCTCTCGCGATAGAGGGAAACCAACCAAAACCATCGTCCCCATACTTGATGGTAACTACCTTCCTCCACAGATTGCTCTTTTCAATCATAAATCTCCACAGCCACTTACCAAGAAGGGCCTCGTTAAAGAGACGCAAGTCCCTTATACCTAACCCTCCTAAAAGCAGTGGTTGCTTCACAATGTTCCATCGTACAAGATGAAACTTGAAGTCACTCCCAAAAGAACCCCAAAGAAAATTCCTCTGGATTGCTTCTAACTTAAAGGCCACTGAAGAAGGTAAGGGAAAAAGAGAGAGGAAGTAAGTAGGGATGCTTGAGAGAACACTCTTGATGAGAGTTAATCTCCCCCCTTCTGAAAAGTACATAGACTTCCATCCAGAGAGTTTTTTTTTCAAACTTCTCGATAATTGGGTCCCAAATGACTTTCTCCTTAAATATAGCACTGAGAGGGAGACCAAGGTAGGTAGTCGGAAAGACATCAAATTTGCAACCTAAAACACCTGCAAGCATTTGAATATTGTCCATGTGTCCAATAGGCAGGATAGAGCTCTTTGCCAAGTTTACCCTAAGACCTGAAACTGCCTGAAATCAAGTGAGCACACACCGAAGATTCACCATCTGCTCACAATCATTTTCACAAAAAACAATAGTGTCGTCCGCAAAAACAAGATGAGAGACACTCAAAGTTGTCGTACTCGAGCAGCCCACTTTAAACCCGGAAATAAGCCCTGCACTAGAAGCCGCATCAATCATCCTTGTAAATACTTTCATGACCAGCAGAAACAAAAGGGGGGATAAAGGGTCTCCCTGACGAAGACCTCTAGAAGCCGAAAAGAACTCCGTAGGAGAACCGTTGACAAGAACCGCAAAGGATGTAGAGGATATGCAGTGTCGGATCCATCCAATTCACTTTTCCCCAAAGCCCATTCTCCTCATGACATACAACAAAAAATCCCAATTCACATGGTCATATGCTTTCTCAATGTCCAACTTACAGACCACACCCGGCTTTCTAGAATCAATAAGCTCATTTGCTATAAGCACCGCATCAATGATCTGACGGCCTCCAACGAAGGCATTTTGGTTCTCTGAAATAAAATTCCCAATGATGCTTCTTAACCTTCGGGCTAAAACCTTTAAAAGCAATTTATAAATGCAACCAACCAGGCTAATTGGTCGCAAGTCTCTAATATTTTCGGCATTTGCTTTCTTAGGAATAAGGCCAATAAAAGTGGCATTAAGGCTGGCCACGAATCTTCCTGAAGAGAAGAACTCGACAAACATTCTCATTACATCTCCACTAACACTGTCCCAATGGCCTTGAAGGAATGCCATAGTCATACCGTCGGGTCCAGGGGCCTTATCCCCACGGCAATCTAGAAGAGCTTTAGTGACTTCTTCTTCACTGAAAGGCATCTCAATAGACTCTTTTTCCGAGTCTTGTAACAAGGGCAAAGGCAAAGTATCAACTTTAGACCTCCACGGTTCTGACTCGGAAAAAAGAGATTTGTAGAAGTTGTAGATTGCAGCCTTCATAGTTGGGAGAGCATCATATTGAACCCCATCCACCACCACAAAAGCCATACAGTTAACCTTCCTACGCATATTAGCTACCCTATGGAAGAATTTGGTGTTACGTTTTTACATTTTGCAAATATGCACGTGAGCTTGTGGGAATGAATTGTTTTAATACAGTTTTTGACTCCTCATTCAAAAAACTCCCCCTACCTTTTCAAACAACCAAAAACTTTTCAAACAGCAAAATACTGCAATGTGTATGTGTAAGAGTGGTAATCTAGAGTTTCCATGGGAGACATAACTATGTGCATGTATTGTAATCTAGAATTTGGGTATCACATACAGGGGATGGATAGACTATGAATGGAAAATATGGTGATATGTGCTGTGGTGGGAGATGATGACCACGGGTAAGCGTGGACCTTTTTTTTGGGGGGGGGGGTCTGATCTTCTTCTGTATGCTCTCATGTGTGGACTGGTGTGTTTGCGCTTGTGGAGGTAGTTGGTATCCCCTCTCCTGTTTGCGCTTGTGTGGGGTTGTGTATGGATGTGATTGGATGCCTATGCAAGAGCCCTTGGGCGGTGGGGGTTACGTGTTAATGTAGAAATGGGCGTTTGTTTTCATATGTGTATTTGTATATGCATGTCTGTGTCCTGTAAAATGGAAATTCCATTTAATATTTCCGTCATCAAATGAATAAAAGTTGAAATACTGGCATTATTGTGCTGATAAAAAAATAAAATAAATACCAGCATCATTTAATATGTAGTACCAAAATCATAATGGTGGTGAGGGGAATCATTTAAAGGAGATTTGTTTCCACTAAATATCCCGCAAGTACTCTGATTTACAAATGCGTGTGGTTTCTCATTATGGTATCTTTCTTTTGAGGTCACCCTCCAATTAGAAATACTCTTACCAGATTCTAATTCCACCTCTGTAGAGATGCTTTGTTTCTATCTTCGAGAACCTGTCCTGTCCAACTTTGTGGTTCTAGCTAATCATCTTTGGACGCCAATACATCAAATTTCTATTACTGGATCAGATATTCACTATTCAGATTTTCTGGTTCTCCATATTGACATCCTTCTGATGAATTTTGATCCTTTAATCTCTATGAGAACGAAATCCTCCTCAATCATTAGATCCTGAGGAATCTCAGAATTCATACTTTCTGTTCCTCGTTTTAGCGATGCATTCATGGTTTGCATGATAGGGGACTCGGAGACAAACCATTTGCTAGTGCATTAATCCAGAGTAAGGCTGTGTCCTTTGTGCATCTTGACCTTCCCAAACCATGTTTGGGCCTTGTTCAACTTGGTAGATTAGAACTGTAAGGGAGCCTTCACCATATGGTGGTGATTATTAGAGCTACCTCACTGGGATTCTGAGTGGATATTTAAATTGATGCATTGTTGTACAAATAGGGGGTTCTGAGCTGTTGTTATAGCTGTTAGAAACTTTGTTTGACAAATTTCTCATCTTTTTTGTTGGAAAATGTATGCTTCCTTTCTCCTATCCCAATCACTGTCAGGATAATTTGCCTTTGTATGGGATTTGCACCCTTGTGTCATCCCCCTTGTTTATCAATAATTTTGGTTTGGTTTAAAAGTTCCAGAGATCTTGCCTTGCATATAATAAACGTGCATTTTCAGGATTTCTTTTCTTTACGACTAAGTTGTTTCCTTTGAGTATTTCTTCCCTGAAGATAATAAAATTCATGTACCCCTATGATAATGCAGGATTCATGGTCTGGCTCATCACATTCTCAGTTTTCTGTGGAAAAAGAATTAGCTGCTCAACGAAAAGCTGGATATTGGGAGATAGATAGAAACTTGCTGAAGATTGGAGAAAGAATTGCATCTGGATCTTGTGGTGATCTGTAAGCTAAACTGCTTCTTGAAATGGTTTTCTTTTTTTGATAAAAAAATGATCCTCTTTCACTTCAGCTCTCTTATTGTATCTCTCTTTGGGAAAGGTATCATGGAGTGTACCTGGGTCAGAATGTGGCTATCAAGATTCTTAAATCTGACCAACTAACTGAAGCTTTGGAGGATGAATTTACTCAAGAAGTTGCAATTTTAAGGTAAGATATTATTGTTAGTTCTATTAGGAATGCATTTTCTCAGATGAATGTGCCTTAAAGTGGGTGATGGTGGTGGACAGTTGTAGTCGCATAAACATAGTTTGCGAGTGTGTTCTGTCACCCCCTTCGCTATGTAATTTTCCATTTCTAAATTGGACTTAATGCACTGAAAATAAAATTTTCTGGTAAGAACAGTAATAGCTGTTAAAAAGGACCTTGTTATGGGACCTTCTCAAAAGACTGATGAAGAACATATAGGAGATGGTGAAAATAGTTCATCTTGGATGCTTGTGAGCAAGATAGTAGTATAGATTGGTTTTTGAAGTCACAAGATCTTCATTTTGGATGCTTGTGAGCAAGATAAGCAGTACAGATGGATTTTGAAATTACGAGATTTTAAAAAAGGATCGGAAGCCATTGACCATTGTAAGCTAATAACTTTTGCGTTGACATGATTGACATTCCCTTGGTGTCATTTATAATTTTAGCTTACTTAAAAAAGAGAAGCCCTTTTGCATTGACATGGTGCAAGCTTATTTGTCTTCCTTGCTTATTTGACTGCTTCTCATGTTAGCACTATGTCAGGCTGCCTCAAATATTGAGGCCTAGTCTTGTGAATTGTAACAAGAAATGCTAACTGGAAAGAGGAACATTTAGGGCTTGTTCTTTTCATTGGTCAATAGGTGAAGTTGGTAAAAATTGGTAGAAGTGGGTAGAAGTTGGTATTGTTTTGGAATGATTGGTAGGAGTTGGTTAAGGTTGGGAAATATTGGAAGAAGTTGGTAGAAGTTGGAGGATATTGGTAAGAAATGTAAATGAGTAGGGATTTCTTTATAAATTTTTTTGAAGGAGATTGGTAAGAGTTGGTGGAAGTTGGTAGAAATTAGTAGAAGTTGGTTAGAGCTGGAAAGGATTGGAATTTTTTTTGTAAGAGTTGGTAGAAGTTGGTGAGAATTTATGAAAGTCGGCAAAAGTGAATTTACCAACAAAAAGAGCAGGCCCTTAGTGGGTAAACACAAACAAGGGAACTGTATGAAAGAAATTGATATTGCGAGTTGCGAACTTATTGGGAAAGCTTTGACTGGACTGCCAGACTTGTTTTTAGATGAGGAACTTATCCTTATTTACAGTGTCCTTCTACCTCCTTGACATTTGGTGGAAATTGTCCCTCATGTCAGTGGCTATCTAATAATTATTTTTCGGTAGTGGACATGATTATATATCTTGATTCCCTGAGGGGACTTCCATGATATCTACAAGGAAAAAGATGTGGGGATTTCTCTAGAAGAGTGAGTGCTAAGTAGGCTTTGGATATTTCTTGTGGGTGTTTACCCTTGTTTACTCATGGAATATTTCCTTCGGTTTTTTTTTTTGGGGGGGGGGGGTTCTTTTCTCTGGAGTTCGAGCAATGGAGGGTAAAAATTGGATTTTCTTTCAAAGCAAGACACTAAAACTGCACTAAAATTTCCGGGTTTTCTTCTTTCTTGTAGCTTGCAAGGAGAAGATTTCTTTTGCAGATGTTCGATATGTTCAATGCTTTTATATACAGCCAGCTGCAAGTTAGTGCAGCGGATTACACAATAAGTGATTCTGTTCATAGCCTATCGAGCATTGTTATAGGTGTTTGCTGTTTGAAGGCTGAGTTTATTGAGCGCTCCCTAGATCTGTTTATTCTGAATTAATTATGTGGAAGAGAAGTTCATGAGGCTGGTTAACAGTGTTCAAAAGCTGGTCTTCGTGGTAGTCCTGTTGTGTTGATGAGTGCAACCAGTAGATATCTGAATGGAAATCTGTTCTCCATAATTTAGTTTTGCTCTTTCGGATTTTGGAGTCTCCCACTTGAATTTTTTTGTAGAGTTCTTGAACTATTGGTGGCAAATTTGAATCGGACAGATTTGGCTGAAAAATTCAGATGAACTTTTTTTTTAATAAAAAAATATGGAGTTTATTTTGGGTTGAACAAATCGGACAAGTCTAAATTTGGGTTAAGTTGGGTTTGGATAATATAAATAGGAAGATTCTTCTGTCTAAACTTAAAATTTTATTGAAATTTATGACCATACCTTGATTTCTTCGGAGACAAATTTGGTCGTCTAACAAGCTCTGTAGAAGATTGCTTGGGTCTGAGCCACCAGGCCCCTACTTTGTGGGAATCCACTGTTGGTGATGTTGTGGACTTGTAGTAGGGAAGACTCCTGTGCCATGTTAGCAAAATAACAAACATTAGAAGCAGTGGATTAACCCCTATTGGAAGCCCTGGGCCATCATATAACCTTGGTATGATAAGACAACATTTATGACTTTAGTAGCCTATTAACTTATCTTCAAATCGTCGATTTCTGAACCTCTGAGTGTAAAAAGAAACGAACCAGATATGTTGTGTGAAATTTATTTTTCTTGATATTTATTTGTGCTTAATTTCTTTAACAAAAGGTTAACTTGGGTCTTTGTGCAGGGAGGTCCGACATGAAAATGTTGTTCGCTTTATTGGTGCTTGTACAAAGTCTCCTAATTTGTGCATTGTTACAGGTAGCATGTTTCTGCATATTTTAAGAGCTCAAGGAAATGTACGGCAATGTTCTAAATATTCAATGCCATTGATATGGATTTTTGTCGGCCATGTAGTTTAGCCTTTGTGCTTAGTATATGGTTGATTAATTGACTAAAGAATTTTGGGGTTCAATTAGAAATTTTATGAAGGCAATCCTCATTTGTATCTTCTGCTGTCGTACGGCTCAGGGTTTTGTGCTTCTGAAATTTAAAATATTTTGAAGAGTGATTGATAGCATTATCCTTGCAATGTTTTGAGACAAGAGGTGGCATACACTTGCTTTAATGGGATTGTCGGAACTCTTAAATTGTCCCTTTTCATTTCCACGCAATTATTATAAATAGTGCAACACTGGCATACTGGTCATATCCACGATAAGTATCTGTATGAAATTGAATGGACTTGTAAAAATAGGCTTCAAGGAAATGTAGGGCGTGCACATTTTAAATAAAGGTACGAAGAATTCTATAGTGCACATGTAGCAAAAATTGTCGTCTATCGCCTACTCTATTCTATTAAATTGAACTTGAAACCACACTCGATTCGCACAATAGATGCAGTTTGTGTGTCAAGTATGAACCACTACGAAATGCCAGATAATTTGTAATGCATCTTCCTTGGACTTACTGCTTTTAGCATCTACCTTGGACTTTCTTCTGTTGCAGTGGGTTGCACTCTGTTTCAAAGGGCATTTTGGTCAGTCACACGTAAATAGGGAGAGCTAGCCTATCTTAGAGGGTGTGACTTTGACTGTGTAGGATTCTCCTTAGAGTGACAGCAAGGGCTGTACACCACCTTAGTTTCGTACTATTGTTTCTGTGAAGACCTTATGCACGAGTATTTCCTGAAATTACAACACATTGCACATTTACTGTCAACTAGTGCCTTTTTTGGGGCTTTTTTTAAAAGTGTATTATGAAGTATGGTTTTGGAATTTATCTTCTCTTTTTAAGCAGCAGATGTCTTTATGAAGGCCTTTTCATCTGCATTCTTTTCACTGATTGAATAAAAAGGTAGTTTTGGTCATGCATTGTGCTTGATAAACTTTGGGGGCTGCACTTTTGATTCAGAGTACATGACTGGAGGGAGTCTATTTAACTACCTGCACAAATATAGAAGACTGTTGAATCTTTCTGAGGTGCTGAAGTTTGCGATTGATGTTGCCAAGGGGATGGAGTACTTGCATGAGAGTAATATTATTCATAGAGATCTGAAAACAGCCAATTTGCTTATGGATACTCACCAAGTAAGTGTTCTCTTCTTTTGTTTTGGGTCTTAAATGTTCTCAATTTTTCTTGATGCTATGTTCACTTGCTTTAGATGTTTCTGTCAGTGTTGCACCAACGTTTGGAAGTTGGTTTACTTTGAGGGGAATTGGAGCAGTTTGTGTTACATCAAACATCCAAAATCTTGGGCTCTAGTATAACCCCCTCCCCTTTTTTGGTTAGGATTTATTAAGAAAATAAGAATCCTACACTAGTAAACCATTCTGGCACATGTAGATCCTCATGAATTCTTTCATATAATTCCATTGCCATTGCCTGGAAGTTCGAGTCCCATGATTATCTACCATTGCATGCCTGTGTTCATGGATTCAAAATATGGCCGAACCGCGACGAAACGGCCGCATTAGAAAGGTTTTGGGGTTGGGCGAACTGCGTTTTCATGCCGCGTTAGCCGCGAAATGGAACGTGATTGCCGTATTAAAGTGACTTTGCCGTGTCCCTATCGAAACCGAAATCGCGACCGAAACCGCATTTTGAATCCATGTCTGTGTTTGACCAACTAGTGTTGCATCGTCATTCGTCTGAAAGACTGCAATGTATCATGATGATAGTATGCCATAAGTCATTGCATCTGACTAAAAGCCCATTAAAGCTTGATTCCGTATGAATCTGTGTGTAGTAGTCTTCCTCTAGTGCTACCTGCATGCCATTCTGATGCAAGCCTTGTAGAAATTTCAATGAGGACTTGATCATCCTCTTCTGTTAGTCTGTGTGGCCTGTCTGTAGTGCTGTGTGTACACCGTTCTAGATCATAGTAGCCTCTATAATTAGTATGAAAGCTGATGCAGGATAAGTGTAAAGAATGGGTAAAAAATTTAGGAAATTAGAATATTTTAATATTGAAGATCTTTTGTTTTTTTTATAATTTTCGCAGGTTATTTTTAAGCATATTTTAAGATCGCTCAAATAAGGATATTTAGTGATTTTTTTATTATGATTGAGTTTCCTAATCTATTAGGATAATATTAGGTTATATATTTTTATCCTTTTTTAGGTTATATCTTATTATTTAGGTTTCCTAATACTAGTTAGCCTCTTAGTTATGAAAACCCCTTTATGTAATTGGACAGGACAGATAATGAATGAGAATTGAGTTAAATTGAGTGAGTTGTATCTCTCTATGTGAGAATTTTCCTGTAGGAATCGCTTTTAGTGCGTCATATATTAATTGGTCACCTTTGTAGGAATCTGTGAAGTTTTTTCTCATTCGAGTTTTTCTATTTTCAAGCCAGCCATCCCCCCAAAAAAAAAAAAAAAATCGCCCGAACCCTAACCTACATGCAAGCCAGCCAACAACCACCACCACCAATTTCACCACCTAAGTCTGCCAATCACCACACTCTGTCTACCCTCCGTCCACTGCCTTTGCTGCCAACTAGGGTGCTTGTCAAAAGTCTTCTTAAGAAATGCCATTTTGTTCACCTGTTGCTGTTTGCTGTTATTGTCAAGCTCCTGCATCTATGGCTTGGTGTAAAAAACATCATCGAGCTTTATTTGTGATTGTTCATAATAAAGAACTCCCTGGTACGACAAATCTTTTATACCAAGTTTTCTCCCCTTATGGGGAAGTGGAAAAGATTGCTAGATTCCAAACAATGGATGATTTTTATGCTCGAGTGAATTTCTACTCACATGGGGATGTTGTTAATGCCTTTGCAAGCTTCAAGGTCATTGAATTTATGAAGGTTGTTGTCAGTTAGATCTTTACTTTGCTAGAGATGTCATATGTGGATGTAAGCCTTACCTCCCTAGGTATATATTGGAGACAGACCTCCTAGAGCTCCTTTGACACTCTGGAGAATTCCCACTAATGATTATGGAGTTCTATCTTCAAGGTGTTCCACAATACCGCTGATTTGTTATTTAGATGGGGAACATCCCAGCTACTCTGATGCAGAATGTAGGCAAGCGTTCATTGAGGACGGCAAAGAGAAAACTTTCGAAAAGGAGTCTAGCAAAGAAGAAGCCGAGGTGACAAAACTCCACCAAGCCTTAGACACCAATGGTTCATGCAATGTGTTGTCCGATAATGCAAATCGTCATCTTCCTTTGGGTTGGCTCTCAATCTTATGTGGATGAGACCCTTAAAAAGGAATCATCCACTTTAGATCTTATTGATGAAGCTTTTCTAAGGGAGGCTCATAAAAATGATGTACAAGCGAATGAAGAGGATATGCAAGGAGGGACGGGTTTGGGCCGGCTGCTAGGAGAGATTAGAATGACCTAAGGAGCTATTGTGCATGTTGACCTTTTCATTCCAAAGGGGTTTTTGAAAAGATTGAATGTCATTCGATGTTTACATGGTTACTATCATTGGAGAATATTCTGAGAAGTGAGATTCAAAAAGTCTATATTGAAGTCAATTCAATTTTAACTTCTTCATCTTCAATTCTGATGCATTTTAAAACTCAAGGACGAGATTTTCCAATGAAGGGAGAATGACGCAGGACATAAAGAATGGATAACAAGATCTAGGAAATTAGAGTATTTTGATATTGAAGATCTTTTGTATTTTTTATTATTTTCGTAGCTTATTTTTAAGCAGATTTTAAGATCGCCAAAATAAGGATATTTATAAGATTTAGTTTCCTAATCTATTAGGATAATACTAAGTTATATATTTTTTATCGTTTTCTAGTTTATATATTATTGTTTAGGTTTCATAATACTAATTAGTCTCTTGGTTATATAAACCCCTTTATGTAATTGAAGAAGGCGGATTATGAATGAGAATGGGGTTAAATTGATTGAGTTGTATTTGTTTATGTGAGAATTTTCCATAGGAATCACTCTTAGAGCGTCCTACATTAGTTGTTCACCTTTGTAGGAATTGATCTTAGAGCATCCTACATCAAAAGCCCTTCTTGAAGAGAGAAAGAATCTGTATTGCCTGAACTTTTCTAACGCACATATTCTGGCAGCCGTATCATTGAAACTTTTTGGGGCTTGACTGCTATTTCGCACCCCCCCAAAAAAAAATAAAAATGATTGACCTTTGATTCATTTTTTTTTTTTTTAAATTGTTTGTGATGAAGTCATTAGTTGACTTATCCCATTTGACAAAACATGGCTATTGCGTGGTCTGTTATTTGTGTGAGACTGTACTTTGTAAGTATGAAAGCATACAGTCTTTTTTATCCTGAAATTTCCTTTCAGTACTCAAGCATTTAGCTTAAAATGGCATTTGATTTTGCACCCAGCCCTTGAAAACAATTTTTATTTCATTCCATCATTGCTATGAAAGATTAGCAATCTTGATTAAAGTATCACTCTTAGTATTCCCCTTATACTGAAAGTTGCTCTGGTAAGAACCTCTTGGTAATCTATCCAGCTATTAATGTGCTACTGCCCAAACTATCTTTTTAACTGGATATTCATCAATGATTTGTTCGGGTGTCTCAATGTTCATCATGTGAGGGCAACGACCTGCAAAAGCATTGCCTCAAAAATATGAATTATGGGCACCAAATTCGAGTTCTTTGGTATGTAGATCCTATTCTGGACATCAGTATCTTCTTGCTCACCAGTATGACACTGGCATGTTGATAATTTGACAAGAAATAGGATATGATAGATGTAACGTTACACTTGCTGATTGAAAATATTTATTTAGTTGAGTGTTTATGATTTGTTCTATGTTTTCCGCCGGGGAAAGGCTTGCATTTTGATGGGAATAATAACAAATTGCTCACAGTATATATGCCTTAAACTTTCAACATATGTATAAAAATACCCAACTTTCTTGCCATCTGTCTATTGGGCATGCAGTAGAGAGAGTCCAAGTCGTGTCAACATCCAACATGTGTCGGACATGTGCCTTAGTACCATGCTTAATTTTCTCCCTTCTTTAACCACTAATATATATTCTGGGAGGACTGGCATTAAAAGCTGCAGGGTTGGCGATCCCACTTTCAATACGTTGGCTCTACCCTGGTCATGTGGAGTCAGCAATTTGATAAAAATGCATTGATGTTGGCCAGCAGTAATCTGTTTCCCTTTCTTGGCTAGCGTAGATGCCCATGACCGTAAACTGTTTTCCCATGGCTTTCCTCCATGAGGATATAGATGCTTCTGTAAATGTTGTGTGAAATCTGAGCCTCAATGTTTATTTTTTTCCAGAGCACTGAGACTCTGCATGGTTTAGAACCTGTTCTCTTCAACTTATATTTTGAAGAATAAGTTTAGATAAGTTCAGTTCAAAATAAGTTTAGAATAATTCAGTAAATAAGTGCATAATAAGTTCAGCAAATAAGTTCATAAATTTGTTCTTAATAAGTTCAAAATAAGTTCCAAATAAGTTCAGTGAATAAATTCCAGAATATGTTCGGCAAACAAGTTCAGAATAGTCCATATTAAGTTAGTTCAGAATAAGTTTAGACAAAATAAGTCCAAGAGAACAGGGCTTTAATGGTAGAACATTATTGTAAAATGGAAATGCTAAGCATGTGTTTGATATTTTAACCATCATTCTGTATTTTCTGTGATCTTGACTAACCTTGCCTATCTATTCCTTTTTTTGGGGGGGGGGGGGGGGGCCCTTTCAGATACTCTTCTTGCTTAACGGGATTTTTAAGTCTCATGTTAGTCGGAGATAGCAATTTCTATGATGTGAGTCTACTTCATGCTGACATTTTGTCAGAAAATAATTCATAGCTTGCTTATACTCTGGAAAGAAAATATTTGTGTTTCCTCCTGAATGTTGGTCTTAAGATTTCGTGGATGTGACTCGTGCTTGGGCTCTTTTAACTGGGTTTATTGTTTTTCAAGGTTGTCAAGGTGGCAGATTTTGGTGTTGCTCGATTTCTCAATTTAGAGGGAGTTATGACTGCAGAAACCGGAACATACAGATGGATGGCACCCGAGGTTTGATGCTTCTCTGTTGCCTAGTTTCTGGTTAAAAAGCTGATTTCGCATCTCTGTTTACTGTAATGTCTATCATAATTCGTGTGTGCTTTGTTCATGTTGAATAATTTGTACACGGCTGCTCTGGTCTTCTTGTCATCTTCTTTCTTTTCCCTCCCTTTTTTTTTTGGGGGGGGGGGGGGGTTCATCCAGATTCCTGATAAGCTGGAGCAGTAATTTGGATAAAGCCTGCCCTTTTTCCCCTTGAGTGGAAGATGGGGAGAAGTAGGTGGTTTGAGTCCTTTGACTGACCATTAGGATTTTGCACCTGGATGCATCATCTATCAAAATTCTTTTGACTTCTTATGTTGCAGAATGTATGGTGTGCTTCTTGAGTGGGGCTTTCTTTCTGCATCATATAACTGAAGGGACCCCCTAATGTTGATGTGGTCTGTATAATTTGGAGGATTCTGGGAATGAATCTTGGAGGAATCTCATTTATAGCTTATATAATTCTCATGATTGTTTATTAATTTGTATTGAAGTTCATAGATTAATCATCTGTATCTCTAGTTTCCCGCCTTTGTCTCCAAAGGCCAGTTCCCCCTCCTGGCCACAATCAATTTGTTTGGAAATAATTGCCTCAACCTCAGAATATGTGAATTTTGTAGAATGCACTCAAAGAGGTGGAGGAGAAACCAAGAAAGTTGAGAATAAAAAGTTCAATACACTCTTTATTTTTGGCTGGGGGGAAGGACAAAAAATGCGATCTATCTACTCCAGGACTGTTGGGCTTAGGGGCTAAGTGGCCTGCCTTACCAGGCCCTATGGAGGGTACTTAGGAAAAGTTATTAATGGGCCAAGGAGGAGGAGTTATACAGTTCAAAGCCTAAGGGCTTGTTAGCATACTCCCCCAGTGTCACAAACAAGGCAATTAGAGGTCATCAGGATTAGAACCCTTGCTGGTGTTGTTGAACAAGTATTTAGGATGCTGGTGTGCTTCTAGAGCAAGGCTTCTTTGACGACTCACTTTTATTGTGGTTCTAGGAAATATCAGCAAAACTAAGGCTCAACTAATTTGAGGTGAATCGAATGTTTGTCACTTGCCTTTCATAAGTATCTCTCTGAGGATTACATGTTATTTTCACTTTTTGCTTTTTTTTAGTTTGCTTTTTTTAATTATCTTTTTGGTTTGCTAAGATTGCGTTTCTCTTTTTATGTATTTATTTTCTTCGAATTTTTGGTTAGGTTATAAACCATCAACCATATGATCAGAAAGCGGATGTATTTAGTTTTGCTATTGTACTATGGGAGCTTGTAACAGGCAAGGTATATTAGCAGCTTGCTTCTTGCCTATCTTGTCAAGCTCTTAGTAAAGTGTTCAACCTTATAAATGTCAAGGGATACATTTGAATGCCAACTTATGTGATCTGCAGCTTCCTTATGAGAACATGACTCCACTACAAGCTGCATTGGGTGTGAGACAGGTATGTGCAAGATCATTGTGCTTAGACTTGTGCAGAAGTCAATTATAAGTTGAACACACTTGAATATTTTGCTTATTCTCACTGTTCATCAGTTCTTGTATGCATATATTGATTTGTCTTTTGGTTTGAGCTTGTGCAAAGGAAAAATTGATTTGACGTAGGAAACTTGTATTCTAAAACTGGCTGGAGGTGCAATATGGTAACGTATTGGTGGCATTGAAAAATTTCGTCTGTTGTAAAATTAGACTTTTTGATGCTGTAGCTAGCTATGGATCTCTAATCTTTTTTCCTGTTTTGTTGTCTCGGAATTGTTGAAATATGCATGTTTACGAGGTAGCCTTTTCATTACAAGATTAACCATTGGAGTGAATGTTATAATTAGATGGTTAGATATTGCACAAATTTAGTCACTTCTCATTCTTTTCATGTTTTACTCGCTTGATGATAAGGTCAGTTAGGTGAAAAGCTGAATCAGTAAATGCAAAGCCAAGCCACTGCAACCCTTCCATGTTACTTGTGAAATCCCTTGTGAAATCCAAGTTCTTGTTTCTCTTTTTATCTGCTTGAATGAAGGACGCTTTTCTGACTAGGGTGTAAGATTACAACCTTCAATGTTACCTTAAAGCCTAGGTCGGAAATGTTAAATATGTGCAATTGCTTACATTCATGGAACCATTCCAAAAATTTCCTAGAATGTTACGATGTTATTATTGAACAGCAAAGACTGTGCTTTGGGATGGCTGAAACTAAGAGCTCCTCATGCCAACCCCTCCCTCCCCCTTCCCAAACGAAGAAAAGAGGAGGGTGAAGGTAAACATCTTGAACATCTTGGCTGCCACCGTGCAAATCTTCTCAGACTTATGTTGCCAAATATGAAAAATTATTTAAGCTGCATGTAAACTTGTTGGAGTAATGGTGGTACCATTATGTCATGGCCGTCCAGGAAGCCAATGCATCTACGCATTCTTCTGTTGAGAAGGCTGATAAAGTGGATGTCTAAATTCACGTTCTTTCAAACTCAAGGAGTTCTTTATGTGACTGTTGTCGCTGATCTGAAAATTTGTTTGTGTTTGTACTTCCAGTTTTGATGTTTTACTTACGTCCCAGGGACTTCGACCTGAGATTCCGGAGAACACCCACCCAAAGCTGTCGGATTTGATGCAGAGGTGTTGGAACGCAGCTCCCATCAACAGGCCACCTTTTTCTGTTATAAGAGAAGAACTTCAAGAGCTCCTGCGGGAAGTTCAGGTAAATATGTTGTAACACCGTAATTTTCGCTTCCTGCCTTTGGATTTCTGCCTGTTTTGTGAATTGCCTCTCAAAACACCGCAGGAGACTTCTACTTCGACAAGCAGCTGCTAAAAATTGTGCATTGCTGCCTACATGCCATTTGGATTGTAGAGACAGCCCATTTTCAACACATTGTGATAGAGCCCTCTTATTTTTTCCGTTCTTCCTTTTTTATTTTTTGGTTTTGGTTGGAGGGTTTCTCTCTTTGGGGAGGAGAGAAAAGAATGGTTTGACACGTAAAAAAAAAAGGACTTCCGGAGAGAAATAGCAGGTTCCAAAGGCACTCTTATACAAGGATGATGACAGAATAGGGAAAGTTTGAATGTCCGTGGCTACCTCAGAAGAAAGATGATTCTTTTGAGTTTTGTTGTAAAGAATACCGAGTCCACAGATGAATGTGCATGCGTTGCAGAATTATGACAGTATGCACTGTCCACTGAGTTTCACTGTTGGTCTTCACATCGACGACTTTAACTTGTTTTGGCCTTGCCCTTGGCGCACAGAGTTCCTAATCAACTGTATTGTTGGTGAGGAGGTTGCTTTCGTGGGTATTTGGACTTGGTTAAACCAACTCCTATCCGATTACGTTTTATTGGTGTGGTAAAACTGAATCCTCTCCGATCATCGAATGCTAACGGATTGCGACTATAGCCCATGAGAAATCAGAGGTGGCCCCAGCACTTTTGATGTAAGCCGAAGTGAACCAACTCATGCCAAATCCAATCGAGAATTTATTGCCAGTACTTGTTTGATTGCTAGACTAAAAAGTGAGAACTTAAAAATTTTTTCTTACATTACACGTGATGCATTTAGAGTTTAACCAGGCCGAACTTCATACCGAATAACTTAATAATCATTAATCTACACCGTTGAACTAATCAATTTGCATGACAGCATCTGCAGTGCCTCGGCGATGCCTCATGTTTCTGAGCATTTGGTTTTTGATCCATCAAAGTTGAATTTTATCCTATGCACCTTAATGTATTACTGTTGGTAGTCCACTGGCGGTGAATAGACTGCTTTGAGATGTGCCAATTGGAGTTGTGATTGAACATTGTTGAATGACAATTTCTTTAACTAATTGTTTTTTTTGGCATATTGAATTAATCTAGTGATAGTTTGCTGCATTTGTATGCTTTCTGAATTCTGTCTTGACTTAAAAGTAATACACTCTTCGAATTAAAGCAATTCGAAATTAAAACAAGTTGGAAAGAAGCTTAGCTAAATGCCTATTCTTTTCGTGGGTAAATTCCAAAATACCAATATAGGTTCATTTCAACCCACTTCAATCCACTTCAACTTAGCTATTTTAATCCACTTCTACTATTTTAATCAAGTTTAATTTATCACATAAAAAAATTCAACCCGCTTTAACTCCAATTCACCTCAATCTACTCCAACCCACTTCATCCTTTTACTCATCTTAATTTACCCACGAAAAGAACAAGCCCTAAATATATATCTCTAGATAATTAACAATGAAAGTGAAAATGCAGTTCGCAGAAGTTTTTAATCATACCATAGGAAATACCCACTAGTCCCACTAGTCCTTCCAATATGTTAATTTCTAGTTAGTTTACTTTTTTTCCCTTTTCCTTTTCTTTTGAACTTTGGGTCTCTGTTGATTCGAGTCAGATTACTGTTCACCTGTTAAAATGTACAATTTTTTAATTGTAGATATTCTTCATTCAAAGGCTGAAACTCAAGAACGAACTTAATTAAACGGAAAAATTATCAAACTAGTTAAACCAATGTGGATAACGTGTTTTGTGGACACTGCATGCATGTGCTCATTTATTAGCTAGAATAGATTAGTAGCCACCGGATTTCTGCCCTATGTTCATGATTGACTCTTAAGCGATACTACATGAGACAAATATTGTTTGCAGCTAAGGCACTGTTCCGCAAAATTAGCTATTTACGTAGCAAATAGCGGTTCAGGTGGCCGATAGCCGTTTAGATAGCAAATAGCGTTTTAGCTGTTAGCAGTTAGTTTTTTAGATGAGCGGTTTAAACTAATGTATTCGGTACATTTAGCTGTTAGGCTAGCTGATTAATGTAAATTGATATAAAAGGATATAAATAATTTGCAAAGATAAAATGTCAACCGTTAATACTATCAACTTTTCGAAAATGCTGCTTAAAATACTAAGCGCTATTTGAAATACTAGTCAAAACACTAGTTTACCGAACACTAAAAATTAACCACTTAGTGTATTAACTTGTTCAAAACACTGAACACTATCCAAAACGCTATTGTCGAACACGGCCTATATACAATAAAAATTCCTCTTGAAGTGGTATTGACATACGTGCACCCTTTGACTTTTTTGCTGTGATTTTTATAATTACTGACCTTTTAAAATTATTTTGTGTGATTGTGACTGCAGGGAATTTACTGATTTTTATTTTGTTTTATTTGTACATTGATTTGGTGCAGACAATTTCGCAGTTGCCCCGTAATTTTTTTGGGATGCGTATTAGGCGCGAACGCCGCAAAGGCCGATGGTGATGGGTTTGAGTCCAAGTCCTTGACAAAACATTACAAAAACTTTAGCAAATAAGCTAATTCATACTCACTGTAATTATTATGCCATTAATGAGTAATTGTTGGACTTTTAATTTTTTTTTCCAGTTTAATTATTGCAAAAACAAGGACAAGAATTTGTGTTTTAAGGAAGGGTGATGATAACAAATAGTTGTAAAACAGATTATAATTATAAGCACCAAAAAAAGAGATTATAAATTATAAGGTAAATATGAGGACCGAGGGATTTATACGTGGCATTTATTCTGAAGTATCTAAAAAGACAACAAATTAAAAACTAGTTAGGGATTATTTTCCGATCCCCCCACCCTCTGATGTAGGAGTTGGTTGGGGTGGTGGTGTTGGCTATGAACCCTAAAAACAGTTGAAAAGAACTCCTTTATCTTATAACTTGCAAATCCTTTAAGTAATATACGGTTCAATTATGCAATAAACAAGTAATTTGTCTTTTGCATTGTGAAGTCTGCTTTTGATGGTAACCATTTAATTTTTTCGTTTATATGTAGATATAATATTTTGTAGCATTCTTTTGCATATTATAAATGTTAGCAATTATCCAATCGAAACTAAATTTGACTCAAACAAACAATACAAGATTAGCTTCTAAGGTAAATTCTGTGTCAATTAAAAGAAAGCTAGCTACAAAACACATTTATGTAGTTGGTTTTGTTGGTGACCTGGTGCAACGTAGTTTTCCTAAGGGTGATATATTAATCTTATGGCATAAATAATTAATTGCATTTACTGAAAAGGCAATATAGAGGGGCAACAGCACCTTGACCTTCTGAAATCAAATTCTAAAATTTAGATAAAAACAAATACGGCCGAACTTTTTTGTTTTGAGGGGGGAAAAGACACTTTCATTTATATGATGCATGATGCATTAATATATACTTAGGTTTAACTATGATGATAAACTTTAATTTTTTATCGAGGGCTTTCATTATTTTCATTGATTTATTTAGTTCAAGAAATAAAATCAAGCAATATAACAAATTAAATTTCAAGGCAATGATGGTATGCCAGCTTTATACTACCACATTTTACATAAACAGGAGGCTGAATCCATGCCCTCCATTCCCTCTGGGAATGCTCAATTGTAACATAACATGAACAACTGCCGCTTTTGCAAAGCTCTGTCATGAGTGGTGTTCCTCGATCAATGCCCCCTTGTTCTTTTTCCTTTTTCATCATTTAGTGTTGATGATGATCATTTTTTGAAAAGTCAAGCTGACACTTTAATCTAATATAAACAACAACTAAATTGCCTTTCGTACAAATACAATTTTAATCAAAGTGGATGGTAAATAACTAAATATGGTCTTGTGCATATATATATATATATATATATATATATATATATATATATATATATATATATATATATATATATATATATATATATATAGCGGTGACTCCGGTAGGATGAGACCTTGAATAGGATGAGTAGGATGAGGTGATCAATAGTGATCAGTAGCTATTATTTCAGTGATCGTTAGTATTATCTTAGTGATCAGCATACCTTTAAGGCAACTTTTGAAAATTTGTTCAAGATATTTTAATCACTAATGTAATACTAACGATCACTGAAACAATAGTTACTCATCACTAATAGGATGAGGTGATCAGTAGTAATTAGTAGTTGTTATTTCAGCGATCGTTAGTATTACTGTAGTGATCAACATACCTTTAAAGTAACTTTTAAAAATTTGTTCAAGGTATTTGATTAAGGTAATACTAACGATCACTAACACAATAGCTACAGATCACCTCATTCTACTCTCAAATGTCTTATTAAAACTCAAATTAATATATTTTATGATTTAAAAATACTAAATTTTTATTAATGACAACTTATTATGAGTTATAGAACTTTAAAATTCATTAATTATGACAACAAATATAATCTGATACCCTAATCAGATCAACTCTATCTGCGAGGCATATCATACGTGTAAGTTTATAAATGCGAAAGACTATGTATAAAATGATGATTTTACACAATTTAATTATAAATTCTGACATCCTTCCACTATTTAATCATATTATTTTGTTCTAATTTAATATGCAATAAGGTACGTTTTAAGTAAAAATAAGACACTTAAAAAGTGTCTTGTAGCAAGATACTTATTATTTTGCTATTCTTTTTACGTAAGTAAATGAAAAAAAAAATCTATAACTAAGAACATATACTCGATCACTGTTGCATTCAAGCACAATCGAAAATGATGAAACTGAAGAGATTTTTCCATAGACGTAATTGCACTGTAAATATAGAGAATTTTGTCATGGTTGTTTCCATTTTAAAGAAATTATTGTAATAAATTTCATCTTTATTTTAAATCTATCTGTTCTTAAATTTAATAAAGTTTTTTGGTTTTAATTTAACCCTATAGTTTCCATACTTTTTTCATTTAATCCATTATTTATAATCCCACATCTGTTTATATTATAAGTGTAAAAATATTATGGATTTGAAATGTCTGAGGGGTTGAGAGGCCACCAAATAACCATCAGTGCATTGCTTTTTGCCATCTTTAAATTTAAAGTTTAAAATAAGGATAATTTACAAATAGGATAAAGATGACAATAAGGAACCCTCACATATTTTTACAATTATAATACAAAGATAAGAATAATAGCCAGCTAATAGTAACCAGATAAAGATAAGCATGTACGAGGGGTTGAGAGGCAACTTTTTTTTTTGGAAAAAGATAATAATTAAACTTTGAGAGGGAACTGTCAATAGTAACCAAATAAGAATAAAAATTATTTAGTAAGATTAGCTGTTTTAGACAAAGTTGTTAAACAAAAAGCTAATTTTTAAGAAAGATATTCCAAAAAGCTAATAGAATTAGCTTTTTCAAATTAACTTTCTAGAATCAAAAAAGTTATTCCAAAAAATCATTTTATCAAATACCCAAATTAATTTTTTAATTAGACCAAATAACTAATTTTGATTAAAAAAAACTGTTTTTAACTTAAAAATTCTTCAAAAAACTGTTTGTCAAATACCACTATTATCAAACCGAATACGTCTGATTCCGGCTGTGATCCTGGCATCGATTTCAATGAACTGCATGTGTAGAAAAAGACCTAATAACATTCACCAATGTGTATTTCTGTTTGGTGTTTATTAATGGGGTGGGAGTATCGAAAAATCGTGTTGAGATATGTTCTTTTTTTTTTTTGGGTGGTTTCTGGGTAAAGCAACAGACTAAAAATCTCACAAGGCCAACTTATCACCAAGAATAACTATATATATGTACACACACACACACATATATATATATATATATATATATAGATATATATATATATATATATATATATATGCATATGTACATATATATATTATATATATATATATATATATATAAATATATATATAGTATATATATATATATATGCATATGTACATATATATCTATATATATATATATATATATATATATATATATCTATATATATCTATTATCTATCTGTCTTCCATTATAAACTCTCTCCTTAGAAAGATCCAAGCTCTGCTCTTGCAAATGGTCACCGTCTATGCTTCTTCTTCTTAGCGAACATCATCCGACGCTTATTCAAGGATTTTTTTGACCTGATTTGACTAGTTAAATCACCTTGGAGGTGAATAGGGTGATAATCAAAGTTAAAAAATATTCAAAATAGAAATGCGGAAAAATAATTATGGGCAAATCTAGGCATCATATTTCGATCCTCCGCTGCTTTCTTCTTTTTTTTTTTTTTTCCACTGCTGACTGCCTCTTCTCTTCTATCATTGACTTCGACAACATCATATCTGTCACCCTCTACCTCCCTCTTTCATCATCCCACCGGTTCGATCGGATTCCATGAAATCAACCACCATTCTCAAGCTTAATCAATCTCTCCTCCTTTTTGAAATCAACAACTTAGATCTAGGTTTTTTGTTCGATTCGATGTATTCTTGTCCCCCAGGGAGGCAAAGATAGGTTTTTCGCCAGAAAATTCACCACGAACATTGCCCGGAACATCAACATACTCGTAGATGCTGGTGGGATCTGAGATCATGAGATGGGTAGTGGGATGGTTGTGGATGGAAGAAAGTTAATATTTTCCCCATTTCCTAAAGTAATAGCTAATTATTGGAGGAATGAGACTTGAACCCCTTGAATCATGGGGGGAATCAAGTTTCCTATGTTTAGAGGAAAATTGATATAATTGGAAATCAAGTCCCATCTCCTATATCCCTAAAAGTCCAACCAAACAATAGGTATGATAATTTGATATCCTCAGTGATGAGCACCATACACTAACTCACAAACATACACCTACCCACAGGGAATAACTACCTCTTCAGGAGTTTGTTATATCTTCTGCTGACTTGTACCATGCTATAACTAACTTGGCTATCTAGCTGTAGATAAGCCCTCATGTATATAAGGACTTTGTACATTATTTCATATTCATTCATACACATATACATTTCAATAAAAGAATTGATTACATCATGGATTCTCTCTCTTCCTCTCTCATATTTCTCATTCCCAGATGGTAATGAACATGGTATCAGAGTATTCTTTGTTGAATCGCCATCTATTTCTTTCCAATATTAGGTGATATCTCATCCTCTGTTTCTTTTCCATATATATTATTGGTCTCCGTGATGTGATTTTGTGTGCTTTCTTGTTGTGAATTTGTTCATTGTGTCTGGATTGTGTCTGGGTTGAAATATGGCGAGAATGATATACGTAACCCTTCACATGTCTTGTTTCTTCACCCCTATGATAATCCAAATAATATTCTTGTTAGTGAGTTACTGAATGGTGAAAACTATGGGCATTGGAAGAAAGCTATGGAAGTAGCTCTAATTGCTAAAAACAAGTTAGGGTTTGTTCATGGAACTGTGACAAAGACCCCTTCTACATCTCCATTGTATGCTCAATGGAATAGGTGTGACAAATTGGTGATTTCTTGGTTATTAAGTGCTGTGGTGAAAGATATTGGTTAGAGCATTTTATTTTTTGCAACAGCTAGGGATGTTTGGGTTCAACTTGAACAACGATTTGGGAACCTAATGGTACCAAGATCTTTAGGATTGCAAGAGATTTGTGTTTAGTGTCACAGAACAATTTGTCAGCGGCTGATTATTTTACTCAAATCAAGAAAATATGGGATGATTACAATGGTTTAATGACCATTCCTCATTGCAATTGTGGGCTCAAATGTGCAAGTTTAGTTGAGAGCAGCAACTCATGCAATTCTTGGTTGGCCTTAATGAGGATTACAAAGTTACAAGGGGCAGTATCATGATGATGAAACCCTTGCCCAATATAGACCAAGTTTGCAACATGATTTTGCAAGAAGAAAAACAAAGGGCCCTCATTATTGCGTCCTAGATTTCTAATGCCTTAGCAGCATTTCATTCTGTATACAGCAAAGATCTTCCTCTTGTGAGTGATCATACGGTATTAGCAGCTCAGCAACAAAGATTTTATAACTCAGGGCCTAACTTTTCCCAACAGAAACAAGGGTTACAGCCTAGTCAGAATCCTTCTTTTAATTATAAATCAATTCCCAAGATGGGTTATCAAGATAGGAAATTATTTTTTTGTGATTTTTGCAAGATACTAGGTCACACAATCCAGAAATGTTACAAGATCTATGGATATCCTCTTGATCATAGGTTTTACAGGGGTAGAAAGGTTGCTACATCTGCTACACATTCTGAACCCACTAATGCCAACTCCAGTTATCCTTTCTCTGCTTCTCACGATTCATATTCTTATCCCACTCAAAATACATGTTCTTCTACTGCTGCTCCTACTTTCACTATTGAGCAGTATAATCAATTACTTCAAGTTCTTAGCAAGCGTACTGTAGAATAAGAGAAAGGGAGCACTGATAGCATAAGTGCAGCTGGCTTCTTGGCAGGTAAAAGATTTTGTTTCTTTACCTCAATTGACAATGCTGCATGGATCATTGATAGTGGGGCTAGTGATCATATTACTCCTAATATCTCCTTATCACACAATGTCAGACCAGTTCTGTAATCTTGCTATATAACAATACCTAATGACAAGCAAGCTCCAGTCAGAAATGTGGGTTCTATAATGTTTGATTCTGGATTGGAGTTGAAGGATGTTTTACATATTTCAGATTTTCAATTCAATCTCTTGTCAATCAGCAAGTTGACTAAGCAATATTCAACCAATGTTATCTTTACACTTGAGTTATGTTTACTTCAGGACCGAGTTATGCAGAAAGAAGTAATCCTTGGTAGACAGGACAGAGGGCTTTACTACATGAAGGAGAATTTTTCAGCTTACTAGTACGAAGTAGACAATGTGCAGAATTCCATCACAGCTTGTTTTGCAAGTTCAGAGTAATGGCATGTTCATTTAAGACATTTGTTTTTTGATCAATTGAAGAATCTCAGTATATTTGATTGTAATAATTTCAAGCATCATGGTACTTGCCAGATTTGTCCCATGGCCAAGCTGCATAGAAACTCTTTTCCTTTAAGTAATACATGAGTTACATCATGTTTTGAACTCTTACATGTTGATATTTGGGGTCCTTATCCCCATGGTACTTACAATGGTTCACATTACTTTCTCACTATTGTTGATGACCATTCTAAAGCTACAAAGGCACATTTAATGGCTCATTAGAGCAATGCCTTGCCTTTACTAAACCAGTTTGTTACTTTTGTTGAAAAACAATTTGGGGTTGCTGTGAAAACTATTAGGTCTGGTAATGGTTTAGAATTCAAGGACTCATCAGCTTTGGAGTTTTATCACAGCAAAGGCATTTTGCATTAGACATCATGTATGGATACTCCCTAACAGAATGGGGTCGTATAGCGAAAACATCAACATCCATTGCAAACCACTAGAGCTCTCATGTTTCAGTCTAATTTGCCTAAGAAATACTGGGGTGAAGCCTTACTGACAGCAGTTTACCTCATTAACAGAATGCCTTCTATAGTATTAGAGTAGAAGTCTCCTTTTGAGGTCTTGCATAACATTAAGCCATTCTATCAACATTTGAGAGCTTTTGGCTGTCTTTGCTCTGCTTCTACATTGAAGAGACACAAATATAAATTTCAGCCTAGGGCACATCCTTGTATATTCTTGGGCTATCTTTATGGTCAGAAAGCTTATAAACCTTTAGACCTTCATACCGATAAGGTTTTTGTTTCAAGAGATGTTACTTTTCAAGAGAACATATTCCCTTTTCATCATCTTCCACAGCATCACACAGTGTTGTTCCCATTGTCACAAATTTCATACCAGATACTTCTGTTTTCAACCTCCAGAATACAACTATTTCTCTGACCAACCTATATTATCTACAAGTTCTTCAACTTCTCAACCCCATTCCAACATCAATGCATCTTCTTCTTCTTATGATGTATCTCCTCTCTAGGTTTCAACCATTCCAGACCCACCTGATCATTAGTCATTGTAGACTTCAGTTCCTATTAGAAGATCAACCAGGGTCCATCAACCACCAAGGCATTTGAAAGATTTTTTTATGGCATGATTCTTTCTCATGATCTACCCCCTGAATATCATGCTTTGGTCTCAACCTTAGCTCAATATCATGAGCCTAAGCACTATAAAGGAGCTGCTAAAGACCCTGGCTGGTTTAAAGCCATGAATATAGAGATTGATGCACTTCTGTTGAACAAAACTTAGGATTTTGTGGACCTTCCACCTAGGAAAAGAGCCATTAGTAGCAAATGGGTTTATAAAGTCAAACTGAAGTCAAATGGCTCATTGGAAAGACTTAAAGCAAGATTAGTTATAAGAGGTTTTACTCAAAAGTATGGTATTGATTACCAAGAGGTCTTCTCACCAGTGGTTAAGATGGCCACTATAAGGAGCATCATTGCTTTGGCTGCTTCCAAAGGATGGGTTCTTTCCCAGCTTGATGCAAACAATACTTTTCTCCATGGGGATCTTGATGAAGAGGTGTAATGGAAGTGCCAAAAGGCATACCTAACCCTTTAAATAAAGTTTGTAGGCTCAGAAAATCCTTATATGGCCTTAAACAAGCTAGCAGGCAATGGTTCAACAAACTCAGCACTACTTTACTTTCTTTGGGGTATCAACAATCCAAGAATGACTACTCCCTCTTCATCAACAAATCATCTACACATATTACCTTGATAATAGTGTATGTTGACGACATTATGATTACAGGGTCAGACCCAGCTGAGATAGAACATGTCAAACAACATCTTCATAACTATTTCGGCATCAAAGATCTTGGCAGACTTCATTACTTCATTGGTTTGGAAGTGAGTTATGTCTGTGAAGGCATTGTGCAATCCCAGAAGAAATTCACCCATGAACTTTTGAAGGAAAGTGGTCTTAATAATCTCAAGTCAGTATCTACTCCTCTGCCTTTTAACTGTAAATTCAGTCCAGAGGAGGGCGAGCTTCTGCCTGATCCTACTTATTACAGAACTATGGTGGGCAAGCTCAATTTTTTAACCAATACTAGACCAGATTTAAGCTTCACAACTCAAACTTTAAGTCAATTCATGCAACAACCTAGGTCATCTCATTTACAGGCTTTGCATCACACTTTGAGATATATTCATGGGACAATAGGAAAGGGTATCTTATTGAAAGCTACCGATCACCTCACTTTGCAGGCCTATTTTGACTCGGATTGGGCTGCTTGTCCTTTTTCTCAAAGGTGTACTACAGGCTATTTGATCATGGTTGGTTCCTCTCCACTCAGCTGGAAAAGCAAGAAACAACGTACCATTTCTTGATCTTCCTCTGAAGCTAAATATCGAGCCATGGCTCTAGCAGCCTCAGAGATTACTTGGTTAGTCAGGCTACTTGAGAAAATTGGTGTGCAGTCTCTTAAGCCTGTCACCTTGTACTGTGACAACCAATATGCTATGCATATTGGTAGAAATCCTATGTTTCATGACCGGACGAAACATATAGAAATAGATTGCCATTTTACCAGGGAGAAAGTGTTGGAGGGTTTATTACAGCTATCTTACTTCCCTACTACTCATCAATTGGCTGATGTCTTGACCAAGATTTTATCCTCGGCTCAACATGAGCATCTTCTTACCAAGCTAGGAATGGTTCCTTCTCCTCACCATTCCAGCTTGAGGGGGGGTGATGAGCACCATACACCAGCTCACAGACATACACCTACGCACCCACAGGAAATAACCACCTCTCGAGGAGTTTGTTATATCTTCTGCTGACTTGTACCATGCTGTAACTAACTTAGTTACCTAGTTGTAGTTAAGCCCTCATGTATATAAGGACTTTGTACATCATTTCATATTCATTCATACACATATACATTTCAATAAAAGAATTGATTACATCATGGATTCTCTTTCTTCCTCTCTCATATTTCTTGTTCCCATGTATGGTGATTGATACTTAGCTATTATTTGATTGAATATTAGCTAGCATCACCGCATTTTGCTTGTTGTCATTGAATGAACGGAGCTGCATATATTTAAATTTGCAACAATTGTTTTATGATTCATGTTAGTTTTGTGCTCAAAGGACACTGGTTAGTTTGGCATTAGAGATGAGAGTTGTACCCGAACTCCAAAACCCGTTCCGAATCCGCCCAATTTTTTGCAGGTATAGGTACAAAAAATTTTTAAAAAATGGATACCGGTATAGGCATCACCCGCCCCGTCCTTGCACCCGCCCCGCACCCAATTTTTTTTTTTAAAAAAAAAAAACTTAGGTTGAGCTTTGGACTTTGAACTTTGGATAGAAGGCCCACTCTAGCAAACCCAGCCCCAAGCCCAACAATAATGTTCATACCCTGCAGCCCCGTTTTGATAATGAGACACCGAAAATCCTAGGCTACATTCAGTTCCTCTCTCGCCTCATTCTCTCCCTCTCCCTCTCATCCGGAATTCCAGATATCCCATTTCACTATCTCATACTCCCAATCTCAGCGAAGAACTAAAGGCTCGAAGGGCGAAGAGTGAGCGCATGCATTTTGGGCATTGGAAGTTCATACTCCTCGCACGCTTACGACTCGTGCAAATATGATTTCTCATTCTGTTCTCATTTCTCGTTTAATTTGTGCATCTTGAGTTCTTGAGTTCATCCTCTGTCCTCGGACTGTTGTAGTTTAATTTTCTTGGATTTGTGTAAAATTTTTTCAATGGTTCGTTTTTTTTTCCGATAATTAATGGATAAAGCCAATGCATAATAAGAAAGTCAAAAGGCTACAACTTAAAACGAAGATAATAACCAACTAAATATAGAAATAAAAACTACCCAATCCAGCCCCCAAACATTATTGTTATCTATTAACTACATCCCGCCCACAGTATGTCAACAATTCCAGTATTATGCAGATACACATATGTCCATTGAACCAAAAGAATAAACAAATAGGGGTATGTTTGGAGGCTAAAACTCCAACCACATGCAAAGCACCACAATGTGCTTCAACTCCAAATGTCCTCTGATTGGCCACAACTGCAATCCAAAGTAATCCATGAGTGTGCTAAAAAGCTCCATGTCATGATTTTCTTTTTAGCACTCTCAACAACTTTTTTCTTTTTGGCACGCCAAGAGTAATCCATAACTGAGCTAAAAAGCTCCATGCCACCACCACTGTAACACAAACTTATTTATTTTTAGCACACCAGCCCACGCCATCACCATCTTGAGAGTTCTAGGCTTCCAGGATTACGTCCTTACATATAAGCTAGTTTTGGGTAGAACCAAGTACTAAATATCCCAATTTCCACCTTGAGAGATGAGGCTAAACAATCTCTCAGGGATAACTTCTTATACCTCCCCATCACTCTTTTTGTTGAAGATGTTTTATTCTTGTGTGGTTGAATTGACTTGGAAGCTCTCAATGGAAGCTATGATCTAATACTTTTGCATCTTTTCCCTTTCTTTCCTACCTCCCTTCTCAAACATTGGTATTTCTTTGCTAAGCGAAAGGAGACATAGATGCCCACTGCCTGTTTGATAAAAGTCCCTATAGAGTTCTTGCTTCTTTCTTTTGGGAATTCTTTGTCCAAATGGTTTACCATCTATCTGAGATCGAATTGCACCTAATTGACCCAAATTTGAGGATGAAAATTCTAAAAAGTTATTTCCTTTGTTCACCACTTGACAACTGGCCTCTAATTGCGGGATCGATTTTTTCAGTAGAATTCATTGTGTTGAACCCATCATCCCTCTGCTCTTTCTTGTGCTCGAGCTTTCTTTTCCTTTTTGAGACTTGTAGTGATTCTTTTGATTGTTGCATCTTCTTTGTCGATCACTGCTACTCCCAAAATCTTGCCAATTTTTAGAACGTCTCTAGCAAGTTGACGAGTACCTTCTGAAGTCTTGTTACTATTATCAGTGGACTTACTACTAGATTGGAGCATTTTTCTCCTCCTGGTCAATATCCTTCTGCTTGCTATTGACTTTCTCTTATAGGTTGTCTTCGCCTTTTTATTTTTCTCCAAAGTCTCAGCAGTTGTATTGTCCAATTGGACTGGTGATGCAAACTAGGGGGTTGACAGAGCCTACTAAGTGCTCTGAATGATCATGTCGTTTTGGAGAGTCAAAGCCTGGTGGCTTAGATAATTCACCTTCCAATTGCTGAGCTGTCAAATCCCCATCTTCCAAAGCAATTTAGGGGAAAGCAATGCCATCAATAACGGTATTAGCATGGTCATTGGCATTTGTTCCGAAACCTGAAGGTTGATATGGATTTCAGGCTGCTGGTATTCTGCACCAAGTCCCAAAGAGGGTGCATGCTGAGAGATTTTGAAAATTTCCTTTGAGTAACCATTTTGGCTAAAATTTGCTGTTCTTGTTCTAATTGTTGAATTGAGGCTGTCTCCAGGACTCCATTGGCCTGTTTATCTTCGTTTGACACATCTTCAGCCTCTTTAACTACCTCATGGTCATCGTCATCCTCAATAGCCACTGTGTCAAGCCTTCTGGAATCATCTTGTGCCACGTTTGCAGATGCGACATCATCTTCAATGTCCTCAAACCCTAGTACTCCCTCGTTGGAATCCATAGCTTCCATTGATGAAGAGTTTGGAGATTTTTGAACAGTTTGAATTACTTGTATAGCTGGACCGATCTCTCTTATGAGAATTCTATATCCTAAGTCCTCAATATTGAGGACTAAATCACAGTGAATGGTACGCAATATATCAGTAACAATTAAAACTTCATCGACTCAAAAGACTCTGTTCTAATAATGGGCTTGGCCAAACATATCAGCTTTCCCCAAATATCAGCAATTTTCTTAAAATTTTCCCACTTCCATCCATGTGGTGGCACACCAATAATTTCAAGCCACACCATCCTTGTTTCACAATATTCATACTTGTCCCACCTCTTCACTTCAGAGAACCAAAGATCAAGCTCTTGATGATTGTTTAACGCCTCCTCCATCTGTTCCACCGTTGGAAAAGTCAGAATAAATTTGAAGCTACTTAGAGAATATATTTTTGTACACTGCCTATAGCCACTTATTAAGGCACTTGCCAGAGCTGCTAAATCCCTTGGGTCATCAGAAGTGCAGACCAAACTTCTATTCAACCAAGAGATAAACTCTGAGTTCACTTCCTCGTGTAAGATCTTTGAATCTCGTTGACCTTCTTGGCTGAACCTTAAATCTTTTGCTTCAACAGAATTGTCACGGAACTTGTTTTTCTTCCTCCAAACCTTTCCTGTTTGCTGCATGTTATGCTTGCTATCCCTAAAGAATTCAACACTGTGCTTGCCTTGACGTCTTCTCTTCTCATATTTTGCCATAGGAACATGAATTTTGCACCCTCTGACAATGGAGTTATTCAATATGAGAATACTCTTTGTTGCTTCACCTTGACTCCAAAAGCGGACAAAACCAAACTTCCTCATCCTCCTGGTTTTTCGGAAGGGGATATATACATCACTGACTCTTCCTGCCTTTCTGAATATGCCTTTCAGGCCATATTGATCTAACTGTTGTGGAAGATTATCCACAAGACTATAAATTCTCATCTCCTTGCGTCCCTTCCTCTCCCTCCCTGGCTTATGTTCTCTTTGCTAGGGGCCATCCCTTCTTCTGGAGTAGAAGGTTGCTTCTAATTTTTTCAATGGTTCGTATTTGGGTTATGCTGTGAATTTATGTTCTTGAGTTCTTGTTTGCAAAATTCTGAGTCTGTCTTTTAACTTTTATGCACTTAATCTTATATGGACCCGATGAATTAATTATGTGAATTTCTTTAGATAAAACAAAATAATATACCCGATTGGCACTATATTGTAACATCAATGTATACCCGAATAAAACCTGAAATATCTTATGGGTATGGGTGTGGGGATTGATTTAAAAAACCAGATCCATATGGGTGTGGGTATGGAAATAATTTTTGAAAATGGGTATCGGTGCGAGTATAGCTCTACCCATCCCGTATCTGCCCCTCGCTCATCCCTATTTGGCATGTTGTGTTATTGCAAATTTTTTAACCCAGGCTCGAATTGGGGAAAATTTGCTAATTATTTAGAACGTTGGTTCAATAACTCTATGTGTTGCACCTATGCAATGGTTCCCCATTCCATGCACTTGGTAGTTCATTGGTGTTAAGTTTTAAGGCACACAAGGACACAAGAGGAGGGGCGAATTGTGTCTTTCAATTTTTTCGTTTTGTTTCAGAACACTCGTTAGACTTGTTGGGAGAGGTGTTTGCAGTAAGGCAGAAACAAAACTTTGAATGCGGAAATAAAGGAGACACAAGATTTTACATTAAAAACCACCTCTGGCCCAATGAAGGTATAAAAACCACGACCTACCTTAGTAGGATTTCAACAAACACTTTTACTAACACGGGCCAAGTTCGTTACACTATGTAATACACGTGACAACGTCACACACATAACTTAGTCTCCCCCGAGACTCTAGTTATACACACGTAACTATTCTCCACCTAAGAATGAGTCACACAACACGTCCAAAGTCTCCCAGGACTTGGACACACTCTAGACTTAACTGATGATTAAAAAGAATAGAAGAACACCTTACTTTTATGCTTCTAACCAAGCTGAATGTAAGGTTCACTTACAGATCCTATTATGCCAGAAAAAATGGCTTAATTTAGCTCACTCCTTAAAGGTTTTTCACTCAGAGAATAAGCTTACAAAAACTCGATGTTTGCCTTGAAAAAACGTGTATTGAAGAGATGAGAAGCGAGTGCTTATATACTCACAAAAAAGTAAGGATTTGATTTCCATAATAACTCTGAAAATACTCAGTATCTTAAAAGGAATTAAATCATTCAAGAAATTATCTTATTAGAAAATCATATCTTTTAAGGATAAGATAAAATATTTTGAAAAATCTTTTAGGAAACCAATATTATTTAGGAAAGTAGTCTTTCTAAAATACAATATTATCAGAAAATCGATCCTAAATATATTAGGAATTTTGGCAGTAGGAAAACTCTTGAAAATCTTTGAAAATCGATTTTTGCACTCACTGCCCTCAGAGCACTGCAGACCTGTTTGTTCAATTATTCTGAGCAGTGTTTTGAGTCAGCTTAAATAATTCCTTCAAGGTGAGTATTAAGTCAAGTTCTTCTTTGACATATTAATAAGAATCTAGATAAATATAATCAGTAATTAGCCCTAAGATTCTAAAGACTCTTGTACTCTACTGATGATGTGCACATATATCCACTTTGATGATTTCACCTTCTTCGACCTGTTCTTCAGGGTATTTGCAACTTCTGTCGCTTTCAACATACAATTTTATCACATAACTTCAAGCATGATATTTTGAACTGATCTCTAGGATGTTTGCAATCTATCTTATCACATGATTCTAATACTCAACTCAAGTCAAGCATAATTAACACAGTTGGGTTGTAGTCATCAAAACCTTATATAAGATTGATTCAACAATTGGGTCTTCTCTAAAATAGAGAGTCTAATAGACGATACTAGAAAAAAATATATATCAATTTTGATTTGATTTCTGATATAATCACTGATGATTTTAGACTCCACTACTATTTTTCACTTTTTTTGTCGAATTATAATTTTAAGTCAATTTTTACAGATTATCTTTCATGCTTCTTTTATTAATTAATGATTTATTTATCATTATTTTTTCAATCACGTCCACAGATAATACATTAATAATTAATTTCTGCAAAGAAATTATTAGACACTTCATCCATATAGTAGATTAGTAAATGATTGAGAGCATGATTACATTTCTTCTATTAGCGTAGCATGAAGCAAGAGGCGATGATTTATTGTCATAATTCATGCCCTAAATAGTCATCCAACAAAGCTGTGCTTGTTATTTCCTCTATTATCCTTAAGCGCTCACTTTGCTCCACTTTCTTCGTACGCCCTTCAGTCCTGCAAAAAGATGCAAACTATTAATACATTTTATAAACCAGTTAGATTGAGAGTACGCAGGTCGAGTTCAAACAGAAAGTAAATTTCTTGTTTTGGTCAACATTAGATTAGGTTTTGGGTTTAATTTTACAGTTTACATTTTGGGTCAGTTCTTGTCATGTCTCAAATGCGTCTTAATATGTACTTGCAAAGAGAGCCTTAAGTACGTACGTACAAAATGAATCGAAGATCTCCGCATGTGTTTTATTACCTCGAAATTGATCATTATTCTCAAGCCGAAATAAACTATGGCTTGGAATTGCAACCGGATCGGGCAGAAGAGTCGTCGTATTGAGGCAGTTCATAGTCATCCTCAGGTGAAGGCTGTAACGTCCAAGGCAGTGGAGGTGGTGGTGGTGGCGGCAGTGCCTGCGGTATTGGTGGAGTTGGGGGAGGAGGTGGAGGTAAAGGCGACACAGGAGTTGGTGGTGGTAGTGATGGGGCTGGTGGTGGAGAGCCACCTTTAAAGAGTCCTTTGATTTTACGAAGAAGACTTTTGACAAGCAATGACTGGCTGTATGCAGAGGCATGTGGTGGTCGTGATGGTCGAGAATGGTTGACAATGGCCTTGGTATCTAATGAGACGACGTCGACGGAGAATACCAAGGGCATACTTAGAGACAGAAAGGCCACTAGGAGGATGGCAATCATAGAAGCCATTGCCTCATCTTGGCTTCTCATCTTGTTCAAGCACTTGTTATGCCTCTAGCCATGCAATGTGCTTCCCCCTTTATATATCTCTTGCATTTGCCTTATATAACATAATGCTACATACTAGAATGTACCTACAGCTAGATACCCAAATTAAGGAAAGTGATTGTATTCATTCTACAAGTAGAGTTTCTATACAAATGCTTGTACAATGTTCTATATATTGACTTAGACCATAAGTGGTCAGACCTGGTAAAACTGGTCCGAAATCTGAAATCTAGCTCGAACCACCTCGCCAAACCGATAATCACAACATGTGAACTGTCAATGACCTAAAATCCCCGAATATGAACCAACCAAGAATCAAACTGAACATGTGACCTGATCTTGACTCGAACTGATCCGGACCCAAATTGACCAAACTTGAATTGAGTTACATCTACCCAATTTTTAACCGACATGCTTTTTGGCCTATTTGAAACTGGTCCAGATCTTGAAACCATAACAAGACCCACATTAGCACCACTGAGTTTGGCTCCGAGTATAGAATCTATAGATGTCTTTGGTGTAGACCATGAGAATTACATAGTCCTTTCACCAGAGATTACTCAGCAACCTTCCAAAATACATTTTCTATCGAGCCTAAGTCCCTTCCAAAAGGCCCTGTTTTCATGATTTTTGTTTGTTCTTTCCTAAATAACTGACGATTCTACTAAAAGTGCAGAACAAAAAAAAAAAAATAAAAAAAGGAAGAAAACTCAATTAGCGAGTTCACTCAAACGAGGAGGTGAAGGATCGACTGACGCCCGATTTTGGTCGTGGAACGTGGTCCTTACGTCGATTTCAACAATCGACTGCATGTATGTAGGAGAAGACGCAATATATAAGAGAAAGGCTAAAATTTTTCGAAGTGTACTTTTATTGGGGGATTCAATGGTTTGGATATTGATATATGTCTTACCACAAGACACTTTTAAGTATCTTGCCACATCCTAAATTAACGGATTTTTTGATTTAAAATCACCACATTTTCAACAATTATGTTTAATTATAAATTATTAATTAACCTTAAATATTCATCGGCTACACCGACAAAATATTAAACGACATTTTAATTGGATTAATTTTATCCACAAGTACATATGAATATGCTGGAGTATAAAAGTGAGTGTTGTCCCACATTGATAAAAATGAAAGAACATGAAAGTGGGCGTTGTTCCACATTGATAAAATTAAAGGGCTTAAGCATCTAAATAAGCTTGTGAATTACTCTACCTATTATCAATTGGTTTTGGGTTGGGACCTCATTTGAGTTTATATGCATAACTCTTGGTTTAAGACCCCAGTTGATATTAAAAAAAAACCCTAACAAAATATATGATAGATGTCTTTCATAAATGTGGTAAATTATGGATAAAAACTAAAAAAATAATTTTATACAAATTACAAGTTATATATGTTGTCACTATTAGATGATACCATTTTAATTGTTCAATTTAAAAACATAATAAAGTAATTTTTTATTTAAAACAAGATACTTATAAAGTGTCTTGTAACAAGATATTTATTATTTTGCCTAATAATTTTTGTTAGCAGTTGAGAAATCATGTTTGTTTATGTTCCAATATCAAATGTAGCCAATTATCGATTGGAGAGAATGGGGTTGGATAAGTAGTATTGATTTAAATTCTTTTGACTTGGTAAAAGAATCGGGTATATTGATGACATATACATATATTCGTGCAAATTTGAAAGACGTTCAATATCACATGACATCAAACTTAAAAATCTTGATCGCAACTATTTGGAGCCTAATTATCTGATTGAATATTAGTTAATCACTGCATTTTGCTCATTCTATGAAACAAGTTGTATATATTTAAATTTACATGAATTATTTTATGATTCATGTGGTTTTTTGCCAAAAGGATAGTAGCTGGTTTGACATGCTGCACTGTATATTGCCCCTCTTATTAGACTCATATTCGAGTTTGGAAGGAACTGCATTTCGTAATCGTTTGGGAAGTGGGTCAAGTGGCTTTAATTTGAGACTTCTTTGAAACAGAGGGCACAGCAGATAGCCCTTTTTTGATTTGATTTGTGATGTAATGACTAGTAACACTAGACTGCAATACTGTTTTTTCGTTTATTTAATAGATTTATAGTCATAAATTTTTTTCCGATTATTTTTCATTCTTTTTATGTAATGATTTATTTATTTATTATTGTAATCACATCCGTAGATAACAAACAAATAACTAATTTATACATACTCATGAAACAACGAGCAATGATTTATTGTCATAATTCATGCACTAGATAGTCATCCAACAAGGTTGTTATTCTTAAACCTTCACTTTGCTCCGCTTTCTTAGACCGTTTAAACCTGCAAAAAGATGCAATCTATTAATAATTTAACATATTTTATGAGCCAGTTTGATCGGGCAACAGTAGATCAAACTGAAAGCAAATTGTCTGGTTTTGATCAATATCAACTTAGGTTTCCGGTTTAAATAAGGGTTATATTTTCAGATTTGGTCAATATATGCCACTCTCCAGTGCATATAATTTCGGATCGGGTTTAATTTCAATTTTAATTTTAAGTACGTACGAAATGAGTCTAAGATCTATGCATGTGCATTATTACCTCGAAATTGATTATTATTTTCAAGCCGAAATAAACTATGGATTCGAATTGTAACGAGATCGGGGGTAAGAGTCGCCATCTTGTGGATATTCGTCATCATCCTCACGTGAAGGCCGCCTTAACTGCGGTGGTGGTGGTGGTGGCGGCGGCAGCATCATCGGCGATGGCAGCATTGGCGATGGCAGCATCGGAGATGGCAGTATCAGCGGCGTTGGTGGAGGTGGGGGAGGAGGTGGGGGTGGAGGTGGCGGAGGAGGTGGTGGTGGGGGTGGTGCTGCTGGCATCGGTGGGGGTGGTGGTGGTGAAAAGAATCCTGTGACTGTATCCCAAATTTTGCCGAGAAATAATGACTGGTTGTATGCAGTGGAAGCTGGTGGCCGTGGTGGTGGATTGTTGACGACGCCCTTGGTATCTAATGACACGACATCGACGGAGAATACCGAGGGCATCATACTTAGGGAGAGAAAGGCCACTAGGAGGATGGCCATCGCAGAATTAGCCATTGCCGCTTGCCTTCTCGTCTTGAGTTATGCCTATAGCCATGCATGCAATGCGGTTTCCCCTTTATATAGCTCTTGCATTTACCTTGTTGTCTAACATAACGCTACATACTGGAATGTACGTATAGCTAGATGCCCAAATCAAGGAAAATAGTTGTATTCATTCCATGTTAGTACAGTTTTCAATTCATATAATTGCTTGTACAATGTACGATTGACTTTAGATCACCAATAATTAGATCTAATAAAACTGATCCGAAACGTAATATCCAACTTAAATTGCCCATACATAGACCCATGTGAACTGCTAATGACCAAAATTCAATAATGAAACGACTCATAATCGAGCTGAACATATGATCCAATTTGGACAGAACTAGTTCAGACATGAACTGACCCAAACCTAAATCGGCCCAGAATGGAAACAAACACATGACCCGATTTGAACTTGAACTGATTTAGACCTTATCTAAGTCAAACCTAAATCGACTCGCATTCGAGCTTATTTAGACTTGAACAAAAATGGCTCAAACATGAACCGACCTAATCAATTCAAAACTGAACATCACTTATGTATCACGAACCACATATCGAGACCCGAATAAAGTCCCACACTTGCAAATTGATATTTGGTGTTGACCCATCAAAACCTAACTAGTAGAAACAATTCAATCATAAATTAGAATTTAGAGGAACTCAATATTAACCCGACTTAATTTATCCACAATCTAATTTTTAAATGACCTGGATTTAACCCATGTAAAATTGACACAAATCTTGAAACTGTAATCCAACATGAAGCAGTATCACTCGAAAGTGACCCTACTTGAACTCGTACTTGACCCGAAGTAGGTTATCCCAAAACTCACACAACACGAACCACATTCGACCTAAATGACCGTTTGCCAGGTCTAGGAGTAATACATACTTACTAAGAAAGGTTTCCCCCTTAAATGAGAGTATACTAGTTTTGATTTACACACAATCTAATATGCGTATATTGAATAGATAAAAGCTATTTAGTATGTATAGTTATGTATTCATATATATGCCTAAGTACATGTAGTTATAGAAGAAGCTACTTAATTCATAGGTAGGAATTACCCTTTTAATTAAATAAGTCCATAGGCAAGGTTGGATACATTATTAGGGCATATAATTAATACAAGGGAACATAACAAGCGCAAGTAAGTGCAAACTAATTAAGTTGAATGACTCCAGGTTTAACTTGTAGTACTTGTTCTCACTCAAGCTAAAGATCGAAATACTCAAACTAGCTAGCTACGGTTCATCCTCATCAACAGGAGAGGCGTTAGAGGTGCTGACTGCATGATCCTGAGGAGGAGGACCAGAAGAGTCGCCATGGTCCTCTTGAGGATGACCAGCAACGTTGCCGCCATGAGGAGGACCAGAAGAGTTCCCATGGTCTTCGGGAAGAGGACCAGAAGAGTCGCCATGTTCCCCTTGATCATGAGGAAGACCAGCAGAGTCGCCGTGACCCTGGCCCTGGCCCTCTTGAGGATGACCAGAAGAGTCGCTGTGGCCGTGACCCTGTATCTCTTGAGGATGACCAGAACAATTGCCGTGGCCCTCTTGAGGACCAGGAGAGTCGCCATCATCAAGAGGACCAGAGCCAGAAGAGTCACCATTTTCCCCTTGAGGGGGACCAGAGGAGTTGCCCTCACTGCCCATAGGGTCTGAGCCAGGGGGTGGATGGCTTGAAGGTACAGGGGGTTTCAATGGCGGTCGTAGTGGCGGCTTTGGATGGAGCTGTGGAGAAGGTCGCGTCAAAGCCGGCTTCCTAGAAGAGAGTCTAGGGGACGCGGGCTTTCTGGGAAGGGATAATGTAAGCATAGGGGCCTTTCTAAGTTGAGGTCTAGGCTTTTTTGCTAGCTCCTGGCTCAAAGAAGGGTCATCATCAGGTAGTGGTGGAAGTTGAGAATTATCCTTGGCATTGACTGAGGTTAGTAAGGGTATGCTGAGAGAGACTACGCCCACTAGTAGGGCTATGATGAGAAAGGCACTTGGGGCTCTCATGTTTGGTCTAAGCTAAATTGGACTCTAGGATGGAATCTAGTCAATCTACCATCCTTTATATAGCCTAGTCATCTACCCCTGTTGTCTAATATAACTAGTGTCAACGTCCCTAGTGGAGGCCAAAGTTTTAATTTACGTATATTTGATAATTCAACTTGTTATAATTAGCTAGATATTTTAAAATTACCAAATTAATCATAGTCACAATTCACTATTAAAGATTAATTGGATGAATAACTATTAATTGTAACAATTGATATAAAAAAGATTGATATAAAAATTGATACAATAGAGATTGGTCAATCCGGGGTATTGATGACATAATGAATCCTTTTTTGTGTTCTAATTAAAAATGACTATAAATAATTGGATGATTTTTTGCAATCTAATGACCACACAATTAATTAAATATGACGAAACTGTCAAGAATATTTAGATTTTAACATAAGAATCTTTTCACTCATTTGTATGCATCTTAGATCCCATCTCTCCATTTTGCCTTCATTTAATGTACAACATACTAGTTTTTACATCATAAGAAACACAAAATATTTTTATTTTCATTAAACACCTATAATATGATTCTAACATGAAACAAAAATCCTCAAGAGAGGTTTTGTCTATGTGGTATATATTCGAGGTTGAAATTTGCATGTTTGTAGTAGTCTTTTTCCTTTTTTGTGTACAGTGTCTCAGTGGATTAATACTAGTTGATAAGTCTTAAGCTTGATTGTTTTTCTATACAAACCTTAGCGCAAAAGTAATGCATTTATGGGTGATGTTATTAGAGAGCCACAAGGGCAACAACCCCCCTCAATTTTTCGCACGTAAGTTACTTTTGACTATACAGATTTATAGATTGTGTAAACTTAGATTGATTTTCAATATTATGATGCACCTAAATTGTTGAATCTAATCTATAACGTAAGCCATCTTGATGATGAGGAGCATAACTTTGCCCTTGATGTCTAGCCATTAAACTTGGCAATGCGCTACCTGGCCCCGCACTGCTGAAAGTTGCGGGGGTTGATCGTACATGTGAATTGTCTAAACAAGAGCACATGGGGAACGTTTCTTTCCCTCTTTTAGGCAGTTTCTTGTGTTTTAAGGAGCGTTTTACTGAGCCCTCTGTAAAACGACAGACCATGAGGTCTGCTCCAATGCGAGGGACGCCCCTTGTGGTTGTGCTATCATTAGTCCTTTTAGCGAACCAAATTAGGACACGTGTCTCTATTTATTTCTTATTTTTGTTAGATATGATATACTCTAAAAACCAATTAAAGACATTACAATTATAGTAAAGTTTCAGTTTGATTTCTTCTCCGTCCATTATACTACAAGTACTATGTTAACCTGCACATACCTTTTGTCCAATGAGCGAGTAATATTAGGATCCAAAATCAACAATCTCAGGTTCATACAAATAGAATTTATGTAAATACTGTGTGACTTTCCGAATATTTCTACACTTAGATGACGTTTAGGGTGAGTAAATATTTTTAAAGCACAATTATATGTAATATAATTCGTTGGGTGAGATCATTCATTTTGTGACTTGCCAAAAAGAAACCATGTCACTGTAGAGAGGATAGGAGATTTCATATATTAGACTTGATTTGGAGATTGCAATAGGGTTTTGAAAACTAAAATTGCAGACTGATTCAAAATGGGTCCTCCATGTTACAAAAAGCGTAGAAGACCATATGTTCAAATGTTGATGATGTATCCATGTCCCGTAAGATTATATATGTCTTGTCACATACCTTAACTTAAAAATCATGTTATCATGTACTAAATTAAAAAGGAGTATAACTAACTGTGGAAGGGGATTCACATTTATAAATTGTATAAAATTACCTTTTAAGCCATAATTCATGATTATAAAATCACGCATATCTTATGTCTTCACATATAGGGTTAATCTATTTATGGTGTCATTTGTATTCTGCACATACACACACATATGTTTTTATATTTTACTTGCTAGTTGCATTTTGCATCCAACTTAACTTAATCAAAGAATTATAAAAACTAGAACAGTATCGAGCAACAAACATAAGAGAGGTTCTATATTTCAAAATTGATTTGCAATGGGTGGAGTAGCTTACTAACTAATATACATATTCAAGACATTTTAAAAGAACTATTATAATATATCCCCTTTTATATTTAGGTAAATTTTATTTGCATGTCATTGTTTTTGGAATCATTATTTAACCCACCCCCTTAAAAATTATTATCATGTATAAGAATTTTTATTATTATTTAACCTCTTTTCTTACTAAAAAAGAGGTCGTATGATAACAATTTCAAAAAATAGTTGGTTACCAATAAAATTTATCTAAATGTGCAGAAAGGTATATATAATAATAATTCCTTTCCAAAATCAATCTACTTTGTAAAGAATTCCTCCTCCCAAGCACATACTATATACAGAGCATTCTTAAGTATTTTAAAGTGTTATGCACAACAGCGAAGTATGGAGTCTCTCCAATGCTTTACTTTGAGACCATCTGATTCCTTTGCAGCTAGATTGCGTAAACAGTAGCTGCAACAATTGAATATATTACCTTCATTTTGAGTAGTGTAACCCCTTTTTTTTCCTATTTTTGTGTGCGAATGATATGTAAATTAAAGTTCGACATAGGCAGAATTAAATTCTAACCCAAGAATTTGGTAATAACTCACAAAGAATTTATCTGATGAGCTAACTGATACCCATATTGTATCGTGAATTTAAAGTACTCAATAGCCCATTGTATCAAAACATCAAGTCACTGAAACTTCCCTTTGAATGCCAACCCAATTAAGCAGGGCTTTAATGGTGTGCAAGCTTAGTCGCTTTTTTTTGGTGCCTCCCAAGTGCATCAAGAATTTTCTATGTAACAATTTTTCCCCCGGCCATCTCATCATTCTCGTGTTTCTTCTACATATTCTTTGTAGATTTCTAGCTCCTTGACTTAATTTACGTTAATCACACGGACACCACTTAGAAAATATCTAGGACGCATAACCTATATGATCCTTGCTGGGGTTAAATTTGCACATTTGGAAAGCTCAGAGCCACAGTGGCGAATACGTAGAAACTAAGTCCAACATTTCCTGCTTTAACTTGCACTTATTATCAATATCACACTAAAACTGTACTCAAAACTACCTAACTGGTGGAATTGAGGTCCTCATCAGGAAAATTAGGGGGAGATGTATTTCCATAATCTTCAACAGGAGGACCAGAAGAGTTGCCGTGGTCCTCTTGAGGAGGACCAGAAGAATTGTTGTCATGAGGAGAACCGGAAGAGTTGCCATAGTCCTCTTCAAGAGGACCAGAAGAGTTGCCGTCATGCGGTTGACTAGAAGAGTGGCCATGGCCCTCGTCAGGAGGACTAGAAGAGTTGTCGTCATGGGGATGACTAGAAGAGTGGCCATGGCCCTCGTCAAGAGGACCAGAAGGGTTGTCATGATTCTCTCCAAAAGAATTGTCATGGTCCTCTCCAGAAGAGTTGCCATCATGAGGGTGACCAACAGAGCTGCCATGTTCCCCATGAGAAGGACCAGAAGAGTCACTGTCTCCAACTCCTGGACTTGGAGGTCCGTAGTCCTCATTGTCAATAGGGGCCGGGCCAGGGGGTGGATGGCTCGAAGGCATGGGTGCGCTCGGTGGAGGTAGATGTACAGGTGGGCTTGGTGGAAACACAACAGGGCTCGGCGGGTGTGGGGGCAGTAGAGGCAGAAGTGGGCTAGGTGGATGTGGGGGCTGCGGAGGCAGTAAAGGTCGTCGAGGCGGAGGCAGTCGTACAGTTATAGGCCGCAGACGAGGCTGCCTTGGAGGGAACAGCGGAGGCAGCCGCACATTTATAGGCCGCTTTGGGCGACCAAGAGACATGGAAGGGCCCCTTCTGGGAAAGAATTCACGCATTGGTGGAGCTTTGAGTGATGGGATTCTAGAAGGAGGGGTCCTTTTGGGAAAGAACTTACGCATTGGGGGATTTCTGACTGATGGGATTCTAGAAAAGGGGGGCCTTTTGGGAAAGAATTTACGCATTGGGGGAGGTCCGAGTCGAGGGGGTGTAAGCCTAGGACCACGTCTGCTGGTGCTTATTAGCTCCTGGTTCAAAGAAAGGTCATCATGCGGGGGCGCTAGTAGTGGTGGTAGTGGTGGTGGAAAAGGAGAATGGTGCATGGGATCGGCTGAGGATAGTAAGGGCATGCTTAGGGAAATTAAGGTCACTAGTAGGGTTATGATGGGAAAGGCCATTTGGGATCTCATTTTTGTCCTATGGTGAATTGGACTAGGAATTTGGTCTGGCTTATGGATAGAAATTACCGCCCCTTATATAGCTTTGGCATCTATACCTTTGTACTTTTCTTGGGGAATTTCGGGGGTGGGAGGGAAGGGGGGTTGCATTTATACCTTTGTAAGTTGCCTAAGAAGTATTGTCATGGTCTCTGGTGGGAGCATAATTTTGGGTCTATTCGGTAAATCAACTTATTAGCTAGATGGCTTAAAATCATCAAATTAATTATAGTTACAGATTTACAGTCAATAGTTAAAGATTGATGAGATTGAGAAACTATTGATTATAATAGTTAATATAAAAAATACTCTAAAGGATCAACCCTGTAAACAACTGCGATATTACTAGAGGTTATGATTGTTAAGTTTTGTATTGATTATGTTAGTTCTGCTCCATCTATTTAAAAACAAAAAAGGATCAATCTTGCAGATAACAAGATTATATGTATTATTTTTATTTGTACTGAGGGTAAGCATAAGTATGCAGGAAGTTTTACGCAATCGAAAAATCTTCAAAACTCTTGTTGATACCAGTTGAAAATTGAGGGTAACCATAAAGACATGTAATATGATTTCAAAAAGAAAAAGTATCCTCAATTGAGGGGTTTTGTCTCTATGGTATTGGAAGTTGAAAATCATGTTAATTATTTCCGTTTTTGTGGGATGGTTGATAATATTGGTGGGATACTGGGTAAAGCTTGAGTCCGAACTCCAATTGCATACCGCGGAAGAAGTTGTTATGCACCAGTTAGATTTGATTGTCTGATACTATAAATTGCGAAAAACTACCGAGTTGATTTTCAATATGGTAACATTCCTACGTAATTGAATCTGATCTATAACCCTCCTCAGCACAGACTCTAACTTTGCTTTTAAGTCACACCGAGGGAGCGTCGGGAGGAGCCCTATGCCATCCTACTGAAAGTTACAATGGTTGTTCGTACATGTGAATGGTCTGAGTCAGAGCATATGGGCAACGTTCCCTTTCCCCTTTAGGCAATTTCTTGTATTTTAAGGATCAGCACCAGCATTTCACTGAGCCTTGTGCAAAGTAAACTATACTCCATGAGGTCTGTTCCTGTGGTGAGGGACGCCCCTTGTGGATTGTGGTGGTGCTATCATTATTAGTCTTCTAAGTGAATAAGGAGGGCACCTGTCTCTGTTATTTTCTTCTCTTTTCTTTTTTGTTTTTCTGGTTATCTATTGAAATATTAAACGATGAATGCAATACAACTGTATTAGGTTACATTTGGATTTCTCCATCCATTGTATTATATCAACTTTCATGTATCCTTAACTAGAACCAACTACTAATATAAAGATCTAAAATCAATAATCAAAGTGGAAAGTGATTCAAAATTGGTTCTACAAGTTGCAAAAATTTAAGCGTCAAAAACTTGATCTGGTATTAGTGTCATTATTGATAATAATATTATTTCAAAAGAGTTGAGTTTCGCCGATTTCATTTTATTAAGAGTGGTGGTGATTAAACTGTGCATTTACTAATAATTAGACTTAGCTTCAACCCTCTTGGTTAGAGGTCGAATTTGATTAGAGGAGGATTCTCAAAGATCGAGGATGTATCCATGTTCCATGTATTACATGTCAGTCATTGAATTCCCTCTTCTTCCTCTTGGGGGGAAAAAAAATGTGTACGATATTTCATCAAGTTTCTAACTACGTTTATGTCTAACTTAATCAATGAATTATAACATATAGCTAGGGTAGGATCAATAAACTTCTTATTATTGAAATACTATTAGGAGCGTTCTCGATCTCTTCTATGGGTTGTCTAGCCAATTCTTTAATTTGAGATCCTTTAATAATTATAAGGACTTGTCTCCTTACCTAATTTATTATGAGTTCTAGGCTTTAACCCCTTCTTTAGATAACAAATAAAGCATATAAAAAAGGGCAATGGAGAGGATCAATTTGATCCAAGTCCATGGATATTGAGACTTCTCCAAAATCATTCTGCTTTGTGCATGTACTGCAGCGCATACACGAGTATTTTTCAGGTGTTCTGTACAAGAACAAAGCCTTGAATCTCCCGTGCTCTGAGATATTCTTATTTCTCTCCAACCTGATTGTAAATAATATAATAGCCGCAATAACTGGATACAATAAATGAATTAACACTTTGTAACCAGTTTTGTCACAAATCAAAGTTCAATAAATCCCACTTTCTGACAACCAAAATGATCCTTCATCATGGAACAACCCAAACTTATTGGGTCCTTATATGGGCTGAGCCCCGAAGAAGGCCCATAAATATTAAATACTGGTTTTCCGAAGCTATTCTGCAGCTTCCATTGATAGACATTGTCTGATTATTCAATGTATTTTGAAGGAAAATTAAGCTAGATAAAGCAACAAAAATGTGACTGCTATATATCCTCAATAAAAGAAGTTCAGTGAAGGATTAACTGCGGCGGCAAAGTTTTTAATGGACAAAAGGCAGCCATGGCCTCCAAATTTTAGGGTGGGTCCAACTCAATTATGCATTCGACCTTTCACATACCAGTTATTTTAAAATTATACGATGTTATAAATTGATTGAAATTGAGCTAGTTTGAACTATTATGGTCCTTCGAATTATGGAATCTAATTTATGGCCTCATTTCATAGTTTCTGACTTCACCTCGGGGCTAAGGCTCAAACATATTGTGTGATCACTGGGCAAAAGATTTGCGAATCCACAACAATATATAGTACCAACTGATCTAAAATTTATTTAACCCATTAAAAACTTTATATAGTTGCCAATAATGCCATTTTCCATGGTAGAACAAAGGATATAATATAGAAGCCGATACGGCGATGCCGATCATAATGTTCGAGGTCAAGAATTTAGGGCATCGGTACGTACAATCAATCAAGCCTTTTCTGCCTTGCAAATGAAGAGAAAGGCTAGTGTCTCCAATTCCTAGTTGGAGTGAGAACATTTCCGCCTGTTACTTAGCAGAGTAAGTAACTTGAACAATCTATTCATTGTATGAAGGACCATGTAGAGGTGCTTGTATATTAAAAACACAACAACAGAAGAATTTTTTTTTAAAAAAAATAAGGATAAGCGGGCCTGCCCACTGGCTCCTATTTCAGGGGTACCCAGTGCACCTGAACGGATCAGGGGAAGAAAAATGTCAAAGCACAGACTAAAGCTCAGGCCTACAAATCTCCCACACATAAAATTGTACAAAGTCAGAAATTATGCCCCAAATTTGAACCCAGGTGGGGGAGGACATGTGGAGTGTTGGCCACCCGGCCAACTCCTCTTCGACATTTGGCATCCTCTCTGTTTCAAATTAAAACCATTCCTCAACCCCTAGCCTTCTCCTCTCTTAGTTCTTTGGCCTCTCCCCTATTTCAGTTCTGACACACCACACCCTCCCCCCCCCCCCAAAAAAAAATTAAAAGGAACAAAAAGAAATACATTTGTACCAATGAGGTAGAAATACGGATGTACATAAAGAATATATTATCGATCAAATTTAAATTTTTGGCGCTAACTTTTAGGGTGTGTTCGGTAGGATTGAAAATCATTTTCCTAGAAAATTATTTTCCTAGAAAATCATTTCTCATGTAAAATGATTTTTCATGTAAGATAATTTTCAGCTCATATTTTCAGTTGTTTGGTAAAAGGGGATATGAAGTTTCTGAAAAATGAGTTTCATTAGAAAAAAATGAACACAAAAGCTAAAAAGAGGCGCATTACTGAAAAACAAAAATAAGATATTTAGAAAAATGGGAATTTATATTTTGTTCTTTAGGGAATTATATTACAATAGTAGTATTATCTATATCAAAGTTGTGACATTATGTATATTTGTCAATTTTTTTTATCTTACCTACTGCCAACAATTTCATGTTAGTAACGCCTATCAATTTCCCACGTTCAAGTAGGAATCTAAACAAAGACGAGGAAAATCCTAATGAGTTTCTCTATCTTCTCAACTCTGACGATAAAGTGAAGAGAGTTTTGGATTTCAATGAAATTATGGTTCTTAGATTCACTGACATCGGTATCAGTATCGGCATCGGGATGATACAGTTTCGCTAATCTTAATATGCTGTCTTGATCTTCAAACTATATGTCACTGCCTTAATCTTCGAACCATATGTCGAGGAAATAGATACGAAAAAAAGAAAAAATGTGAAATCATGTGAGTGCCAAAGAAACGTAAAATCAACTTACGCTCTATTCAAAGTGAAAATATTTTTCTTCATTCTAAGGACAATAATTTTCCGCTGAAAACAGATTTACCCTCCTTGTCTTACCAAATACCGTAAAATGGGCACCCCTACCAAACACACCCTTAGTACAATTCAAATTTCATCAATACTTTTCAAAAACATTAACCCGAATAGTTAATTAGTATGCATACAATTATTAACACAATCAAGGAGCAGTTAACAACTAACAACTTGTTGTCAAACGACACTATGATCTTCAAATAAAAGATGGTAATGATAGTTTAAGTAGCTAGAAACTTTGCAGGCATTGCATACTAACTGAAATTTTTCACAATTTGTTTGTGGCATAACTCTAACAACCCATAAGTGATACTGATATCGTGACATTAAATGTGATGAATTATAGCCACTAGAGCACTTCACTAAATATGGCATGCTAGCTAAGCTATACCTAGAACTTTAATATGCCATGGAGGTGACGACAAATTAAGATTCGTATGGTTAAGCACTTCTGCCATGTGAGTTTCATCCGTTAGCTATTAACAGTTAATGGAGCTAGCGAAAGACCATTCAATTCATGTTAGTGTAATTTTGTTTAATTCCAGACATGACGCCAATCAAACTTTTCAAAGATAGCTTTGTTTTTATTTCCTCTTTCCGATTATCAACAGCTAACAAGTTATTCAAGAGGCATTCGAACCAAAAATTTATGCCGATAATTGAGAGTTCGAGAATGAGTTTTATGTTCTAACACAATCAATATATAATTTTATGTAGAATTACCCAAATATATCCTATTATTGTATATGAACCACGCACATATGAAGGTACAGGTGTACTTAATTATGAGAGGAAGGTACATCCATTGGATTTTCAACATAGAACCCTAATAGACACTAGATTTAATTTGTTTCTTCATTTGGTGGAGAGGACTAATGTGGAATTTGTTATTTGGTGTATGGGTTAAAATATTCTTAAATGATGTAAAACTTCCGTAATATTGTATAGTTCTATAGTACCAAAAAGGATATAAGACAAAATAGAAGGATTTACGAGGAAAAGAAGTTACAACAAAAAATGGAGATAATTTTTATTTTGATACTTAAATTTTGGCAAGGTCGATCTAAGGGCCTACAAATCGAAGCTTCTAATAATTTGTGTATTTGTTGTTTCACCTTGTCATCGATCTAAAAGAAACATGTAATTATCATGCTCTAGATCCATTAAAGACAAAACAGAATTGTCTCCATTTAAGACTTTAATTGAACACTTTGAATAATTGACTTACTTTCACACCAAGACAATAATTTATAACTTGCACCAATTAATACATAAGTTGACGACCTTTCAATAAGTAAAACATTGACAAAATATAGAAATTAAAAGAACAAGCCCAAGTTTCGTGCTTTCTTTTTCTCCTTCCCTTAAATCTTTGCTTTTCTCCATTTTCTCTTATTCCGTTACCAAGCTGCCATTTTCTCCTGCAATCGATTCATCCTTGTCATCACATCACATTGTTTAATAACAAAGTACAATAATTAAAGGAGTTTCTTTTTTGCTGAGTCTAAATATTGAAAAGAATGGACAAATATTATGATTTCCTACACATTTAGTCAAGAGTGCTAATTGAGCTTTTATCTTCAACTTTAGTGCATACCTTGCCGTGATTATTCTCAAACTAAGATCAACTCAGACTAGAAATGGTAAGGAGGTGGGGGAGAAGAGTAGACATAGTGAGGAGGAGGGGAGTGGTAGACCGGCTTAGGTACTACTGGTGGAGACTTGTAAACTGGGTGCGGTGCTGGGTAGTAGTGTGGGGGAGATTTGTAAACCGGGGTTGGTGGTGGGTACTCGGGAATTGGTGGAGACTTGTAGATGGGCTGAGGGGGTGGGAAGTAGTGTGGAGGAGCCTTGTACTCGGGGGTGGGAGGTGGGTACTTGTGAACTGGGGGAGACCCGTAAATAGGGTGATGAGGTGGTGAGTAATAGTAGTGTGGAGGAGACTTGTACACTGGGGTGGGTGGTGGGTAGTGCTCTTTAGGCTTCTCGTGGTGGTGGTGAGGTGGGTAGTGCTCCTTGGGCTTCTCATGGTGGTGAGGTGGGTAGTGCTCCTTGGGCTTCTCATGGTGGTGAGGTGGGTAGTGCTCCTTAGGCTTCTCATGGTATGGTGGTGGTGGTGAGGCATACTGGTAGGGTGGTGGGTAGTGCTCTTTGGGCTTCTCATGGTGAGGTGGTGGGTAGTGCTCTTTGGGCTTCTCATGGTGAGGTGGTGAATAATGCTCTTTAGGCTTCTCATGATGTGGTGGGTAGTGTTCCTTAGGTTTCTCATGGTGCTCCTTAGGCTTCTCATGATGTGGTGGGTAGTGTTCCTTAGGCTTCTCATGGTGCTCCTTAGGTTTCTCATGGTGGTGAGGTGGGTGGTGCTCCTTGGGCTTCTCATGATACGGTGGTGGTGGTGGTGACACGTAATGGTAGGGTGGTGGGTAGTGCTCCTTAGGCTTCTCATGGTGTGTTGGTGGGTAGTGCTCTTTGGGCTTTTCATGGTGCGGTGGTGGGTAGTGTTCCTTAGGCTTCTCATGGTGTGGTGGTGGGTAATGCTCCTTAGGCTTCTCATGGTATGGCGGCGGCGGTGGCGAGGTGTGATGGTAGTAGGGTGGTGGCGGCGGTGACAGGTAGTGGTAGGGTGGTGGGGGTGGAGAGGCATACTTGTAATCAGCTGAGGTTGATGAAGGCATGCTTAGGGAGACTAAGGCCACCAGTACAGTGGCCATGATAGGGGCCATTCCTGGGTTTCTCATTTTTCCAAGTGAATGAGGAAGGTGTGGTTATGTCTCAAACTATCCTGGGTACCCCTTTATATAACTTCGGCATGCATTTGCTTCATGCATCCACTGCTAGTGAAAATTGGTTAACCATATAGAATCACTTAATACCATAGTAAAAAGTACCAACCAAAAAAAAAAAAAAAAAAAAAAAAAAGCAACCCTGTGCACAAGCATCCCGCTTTCAAACAGGGTCTAGGGAAGGGCTCCACCTCAAAGGGTGTATTATAAGCAGCCTATTCTGACTTTGTTAGTGGCTGATTTCAAGGCTCGAGCCCATAACTTTTTGGTCACACAAAGACAGCAAAAATTACACATATATTAACTAATGAAGAAGTATCAAATGAATAATGCAACCATTGATTGAAATAATGTTGATAAGGCACGTCCTATTGGTCATGTGCTTTCTATTATCGATCCAGTTGCTTACATAGAGTTTGCAGGAATTGTCCTTGGAATTTAGTCTTATTTGACCATTTTCGAAGCCTATTAATTGATATTTGATTGTATTAGTCATTGACAATAATCCAATTATAATGGTTGGTGTGAGCAAATAATTGATTAGATTGACCATCACTCCATAATTTTTATTTAAAAAATTAGATTTTAGGTACCCACTAAAATTGACATGTAAGGATAAATAAGGAAAATTGAACAATTGCTATTTTTTTAAAAAAAATTGTCATTTCTTTAAGTTCGATAACCTTGCGAACAAATACCTCTTTTTTTTTCAACAGATCCTCATGTTTGACTAATCATAAATATTTTTTGTAAGGTTATTATTTAAGCCAAAAAAAACTCATAACATATAATATATATACCCTCAAGATATTAATACAGAGTGCAAAAACATTCACAAACAATCAAACTTTTCAACTAAATTTTATGTGAAACGGTATACTAAGAAGGAACTAAAATTTGCATCGGATTAACTTTGGAGAAAATATTTTCTCCAAATATATTCATTTATAGTTTTTTTTTTGGATATTCCTTATAATTCTAAAAATAACTTTCTACGTTATCATTACCCAAGCTCCTCTTATATAATAAACCTAGCTGTATTTTAAGGCTTAGCTCTTCTTCTGCACCCCCAAAAAAAAAAAAAAAAAAAACCTAATCGTGTACCAAAACAAAATAACTTTTAATATCTTTGTCGAAAATAAATTAGTTTCTCTAATGAAGGGTTGAATCATACTTTAAAGTTTTCCCCTTATTGTTAAAAATATATTAAACACTCAAGTTCTACATTTTGCGTTAGTTTTCTGCTGCACAACGCCAGTTGTTTTGCACTTCTGCCTCTCATTGTGAGTACTAAAGTTAACGTGGACCCTTGACGGCTTTAAAAAAGAAAAGTAAAACAAGAAAGCACTACACCAAGTCAATGTCACGTTTTATATTTTTGAAAAATCATAAGAAATTCTCTATTCACCAATTAGGACGAAATTCTTGTCTCTATGGTTTTTGAAGTTGAAAGCTGAAGCGGCCATCGGCCATTAGTACGTCCATCTGCATTGTCTATTATTCACGTATGGACTCTGGAAAGTGCATTGATCTTCTTTTCTCAGTTTGTTAATATCAATTAATTCAAATAATTAATTACAATCATAAATTCATATAGGCTCCGTTTGGTCCTTAGAAAATTTAGTAGAAAGAAAAATTAAAGGAAAAAAAAAGTAGGAAGAAAATGAGTTTTTTTCTCTTGTTTAGATCAAGGGAAAAAATACAAGAATTTGGATGAGAAATTTGAATGTTGATGAACTACTTAAATCATTTTGATGCCATCTAAACAATATAAGGTTGGAGAAGGTTGGGAATTTTCTTCAAACTTCCCTCACAATTTTATGAAGAAAATTTTGTCACTTATTTCTAACAATTTTTCCACCAAACTTTCCTTCATATTTTTTTTCTTTGTGATTTTCTCTAAACCAAACACACCAAAAAAAAAAAAAAACTTTCATAAATTTTTTTCTTTCCACCAAATTTTCCAAGGTCTAAACAAAACCATAGTGTTTTAGAGATTAGATCGAGTGTAATATGATGAAATTTTAGTTTGGTAGCATTTTTGGTACAGCTTTAAATCAAGTCATTTTTGAGATAATGTATATCATACATCTAAGAGTATGTAATCTCGCTTACCAAGTATGCATATTTTTTCAACGTGTATTTGTTATACAGACAAATTTCAATATGTGACACTAATATGGTTTACACTTTATAGGAGTACATGCTCTTAGAAGTATAATATAGGTTTTACATTTTCGATCTATTAATGTCAACTGGAGTTCTACTTCATATATATTTTTTAGTACAAGATCCCCCAACCAAAAAAAAGCAACTTTTTATAAAATATAAGTTTATAAAATTAGTTTATTTCAGATCTCGAGTTAAATATGATGAATATAAACCTTTTGATTTCAAATTTCAAGTTTTAAGCCTAACTTTGAAATCTAGAAAAGATTGGTTGAAGATATTGCCATGTACAATAGTAATTAAGAAATTGTCAAACTTGTAATTTGCTTTAGCTGAGTCCGACATTCAGAAAACACAAAAAAGTTGTTGAAATGGAGAAAATATAAAAAGGAAGTAAAAGCCAAATGGTCTTTCTAAACACCAAATCAATGATTAAATTAAAGATAGTGTAGCATATATGCCTACTTTTTCTATAGCCTTCTATCTCAAGCCAAGAGCACCTGATTTATATATGTCTAGTAATTATATATGTCATACAAAATCATGCATTTTCTTCCTTTTTTTCCTTCTTTGAGGAATGCATGGAGGATTGGGTTCTTAGTGGATTATTGAGAATAAAAAATAGGATTCAATTTTAGGTATAGGGTTGGAGATAACAAAACTTAGGTTTGGGCGAATTCGTATTTATTAGTGATTTATATTTCTATAAAAAATTGTCTCTCTTAATATATACTTTGACCTAATTAAGATCAAACCCTCTTTAAGAGGTGATATTAAGACCATCAAATCATATTCTTTAATTAGTATTAGGATTGTTTTTATTACATTGCCTTCATATTTCTGACTTCTGTAAATTAATCACATGTAAATAAAATTCTTATTGATACTATGAGGGCGTAAGTAGGTCATAATTAATTACTTCTAAAATTCTGAAATTTAGGAATTTATTAAATTTTCAATTGCAAGAGGACAACAAGTCTTGACTTTACAATCATAATAGGAATTTATTAGTGAATTTTTTTAACTCTAATGCGAGTATAATTAAAATTTATCATAATGCAATTAAGAATTTAAAGACGGAAAAACTGGAAATAAAATCCGATATATTTGAGTTTTCAACATATTTAAGAGTCTGTTCTTTTTGTTGGTAAGTCCTAATTACTAACTTTAACTAACTTCAAGCCACTTTAATTAAAAAAAAATTAACTTTAACCCACTTTAACCAACATCAATCAACTTTTACCCATCATATAAAAAAATATACCAATTTCTTTCAACTTTAACCAACTTCAACCTATTTTTATCCATTTCAACAAAAAATACCAATTTTAACTCACTTCTACCAATCTCAACCGACTTCATCCATTTTTTAACCTATATTTCCCAACCAAAAGAATAGACCCTTAAAAACTTTAACTATTTTCTTTTTCTAAGTTACTTTAATTAGTCCAAATTAAGACTACGCTTTTCCATGTTGACTGCGATTTTCTCAGTGACAGATTGTGCATGCAGCTTATCATCGTAGTGTTTGATCAATCGTTGCCGTGACAAGCGTATGGGGATAATTAGGTGGGACTCGACCAACATCATCTCTTCCAGCGACAATCACAAACAAGATATCACCTTTTAATAATTTTCATTGCAAAAAAATATATTAAGAAATAAGGATTTTTATTAATTAAATTAAAAATTGAGAGATGGCGAGTGATCTAGAGAAGGAGAGGAGATGGGAAATGCATTGTTTAATCACCGCAGTAATGCTAAAAAGGTCCATCAAATCTTTAGGATAATTAAGTGTGTCGGTAGTATTACTATCAATAAATTATTACTTCATGGTCCAAAAAAGAGGAAAAAAATTATTACTTTCACGCGCTCATACTGGTCAATCTAGGGGAACGAGGAGAGATATTGTCTTTTTTTTTTTTTTTTTTTTTTTTTTTGGTGGGAGAGGAGAATACAATGCTCTGTCTCAAAAATTTATCCGTCACGAATAGTAACGATAATTGTACTTACAGATTTTAAGGGAAAAAAATAAGGTTAGGGCATGGTTAGATTTCAATTACTACTATTTTTTCTTTTTTATTTTTAATCGTAAATGGTATCCTCATATTGATGATAGATGATCCAAAAACTCAACTAATACTAGTTTTAACACCAGTGCTATGTATGGATTCGTATTACGTTTTAATTTTTAAATCTACTTACACACAGAGTTGTTATGTAAGTATTCATTTATAATTTTACAAAATGTGATAGAATTTTTTTTAAACAGTTATATGATTGTTAGATCAATTATAAAACAACTGCATAATCATTGTATAAATACAATAACTAAATTAAGTAGAACTCTTTAGAGCACGACTCCTTTTTTACATCGAAAAATTAAATTAAGTACAACTCAGGAATATTCCTTCATAAAAATTACTGAGGGGAAAAAAAAAAAGAAAGACTAATCTATAATGCAATTTCAAAACCCAAAATATATGCATATATATAATATGATAGAATCGTTTTCCAATCATAGACATTACATTTAATAGCTTGGAATCATTCCTTTCAGCTTTTGATGACATTTAAAAAATATTACTTTCAATTAAGTTTGTTCTTGTCTACTGATTTGAAGATGCATGTGGTGGGTTGCACCTAGTTCTCCCTAATAGAAAACTTGCCTAGTTAAACAGACTTTTGATTCAATTTTGGACCCATGGAATCCTGGTGGGCATTTGGATTTTGTCGCTTGTTTGACGAGAATTTTGAGTGGCTTACAATCAAATATGTTGCACATCGATGTTTCTATATTGGTCACAAAATTAAGAATCGATTTTCAAAAAGATTATGACAGTTCGAAAGATTTTATGAAAAGATATTTGAGATAAGCATGAGTTAGATTGTTTAGATGAGTCTTACAGGCGATCTTTAGTCTACTTGGTTTTGGAGGCAATTTCTTAAGATAAATCTTTCATCTTGTATTAATTTTTTGATCATCCAATTGTCAAAAAAACAAAAACATAAGTCCTAACTTGAAGAACAAAGAAGTCAATTGGAATACCACATATTAGCTGCCAACTTTTTAGAGGGAGGAAAGCTAGCCATAAATGATCATCATATCAAGAACCACACATCTTAACCCAATTGGTATTAAAAAAAATAAATAAACAATCACAATTATAGGCCCAAAAATTAGGTAAAATTTCATTTTCATGTTGACATGTTTATCATGGCTTATGGGAATATGAGGCTTGGTGTTTCTTTTACTACTCTGATAAATTTCAACTCCTTATACTAAATGATGTGGCCCAATGATTTGGATGTTTACCAGCAAGGTGAATGTTTCTAAAATGTGAAATATGAATTCTTTACAAACTTCATATATAATCATGCCAAGAAGAATATGACAAAGGCATTGAAATGAACTTTTCCAAGTTTTGACTCTTTATGCAACACAGTGTTGAGCAAGTTGGCATTGAATTAGTGCATATTTTGGCGCAAGAGGAGATGGAAAATGGCTGGAGCCATCACTGCTTATATGTGCACCTTTTTTAAGTAGAAGATAGAGTACTTTCTTTTCTATGCTTGATAAACTTATGCAGTTAAAGTAATTTGATAGATTCTGAATTTGAATTTTTAGTTTAATCAATTAGTTGATAGCTACTTGTGAACTAAGAGATAGATGTGATATGATCAACATAGGAATATGCATGGGTTCAGAAAAAGGGAAGCTAAAGTAGTCAGATATTGAAGATGCAATTAGTTTAATGAAAACCTATAAAAATTCGGTGAAGAATTAAGTTCGAATATTATCCTTTTTTGTCAATCATCAGAAGACCTGATCAAGTGGAGGATTGAGGGCCTTGAGGTATATTGAGGGTCGGGTTATGAGGGTCGGCAGATATAGTTTTCTTGACCCTAACCCTACTCGACCCTCATGCGGTCGGCGTACCTTTGACTTTGACCTTGATCCTGTGAGTACTCTCAGATCATTGGGTCAGACCCAACCCTCAAACATTCGTTTTATATAAAATGAGATTTTCCAATGTGTTTCATTTTTATTATAAAATTCAATACTAAACATCATACCAGACAATAGATCAAGCAACAAGATAATGTTCTAATCAAATGTATCATAATTACAAACATTCTAATGCGTAATTTAGTGATCAAAATTATCAGTTCACTAAAACGACAATTCCAAACATGAGAGAGGCAGCATTAGAAGATTAAGAGTCAATGAAATTTGGGTATAGGTGAATAGGAGGGGGGAGGCCAAGAGGAGGTGAGAATGTAGAAAGCGAAAAGGCTTTAAACAAATGAAACTCTTTATTTTGTTTTGATTTTAAATTGTAATTCATTGAGAAGGGAGGGTCAGCAGTCATGTTAGAGGATCAAACCCTCTACCCTCGTCCGACCGTCATTATAGTTGGATACCTTCAATCTGAGAGTCGGGGTAGGTCGAATGCGAAAAGGTTGACCATTTCCCTTATTTTTTAAAGTTGGCTAGGGCCCCAACCCGTTGATCGGATCTAATCATTAGGAAGCTATAAAAAAGTGAAAAAAATAATATAATTAGTAGTCTATTCAATTACTAAAATAAAAGCGTTTTGCTGCCTCATCTAGGCTAGCAGAATAAATAATCTACCAAGTTACGACGTACGTAAACCATTCGAAAGCTTTAAAATAAACTAAAGAAAACTCTTAAATGTATTATGATGATGCAGTAAGAGTGTTTGGAGAGCCTTTAGTGTTTTATCAAGTCAAAAACACTAATGAATCAAATATTATAAAAAGATAAAATGCAACGCCAACCACCAGGAGGTTGATGAATTTTTCAAGCATTTAATTAATCAAACACATGACAGGCATGAGAGAAGATCTCCAAGCTATAATCGCAAACTAGTGTGCCTGGACTTATACAAACTGAATTTAGCCATCAAAGATGCTAATCACAACCAAAGCAATATAAAACTAGCTATAATTGAACATCCAAACACAATCAAACCAAAGAGCAATTAAACTAGCAAGTAAACTAACAAACATCAAATAGTAGAAGACTTAGTATCTAATTGCTTGAAATACTGTAGTCACAAACTTGAACAATAAATAACTCATTTAATTCTAATCTACCCTAATTTATTGATCCTAATGGGATTTACAACGGCTACAAGAACTGTAGAACCGAGCTCTAAAAGACCCAGCAAAAAGCTCCCCCCTCCGACTGAAGTAAGTCGCGAATACATAGCCCAAGGTGAGGGGTATCATATATTGATATGGCATGAGCATTTGTAACAAGCCCCTCGAATCAGGTGTTGGCCCGATTCAACTAGTTAAATCACCCTAAAGGGGGTGAATAGGTGATAATCAAAGTCATAAATTTATCGAAATAGAAAATGTGGAAACGTAATTGTGGACGAGACACAAGTATTTTTTAACGAGATTAGACTCAACCAGGCTTACTCCCCGCCTAGAGTTTCCTAACTTTAGGATTAATTCGAATTTTTATCAGGAGGGATGATTAGATAACTCTAGAATACACATACTCTAATTTTCAAATTCCAAGTTGATACTTCAATAAGGCTTGGTAGAGTTGACTCTTCAACTCTGTAACCCCACATAATTACAACTTGAACAATACAAATCAAATGTAATAGAAGCAAATTGAAGCTTAATGTATGTCAATAAGTGCTTGAGTAATATGTATGCCAATGAGTGCTTACTCTTCTTGTGTTCTTCAGCTCTCATTCAGCTTCTATATTTATAGCAAAGTCTGGGAGGAATCATAGGAAACTAGCCGTTAGACTCATTCTTAAATTTAGTTTCAGTTCAAGGCCTTGAACAGTAGTTCAAAGTCCTTGAAGATCACACAATCTCAACAGGTAACGGTCAAAAGCTATTTTTGGCTGATTGAGAATCTTCCTGATATGATTTGCTGCTTCTTTCATGATCAACGCAAATATTAAGTATTTAAAAATTGAAATCTTATTTGAGGAAAGTCAAATATTTGCCAAATGAAGATCCCTAATAAAATGGCATATCTTATCACATAATATCATAATCAAATTTGAATTATGAAATATAACATCATAAAGATCACATATGTTCAAATTTGAATATTAAACTATCTCAAAAATATTGTGACACATAATATAAAATCAATCATGTCAATATTTACTTATAATTATAATACATTTAAACGATAGAACACCAATGTAGGTCCAAATATAATATGATAAACATACCAATGGACCAACTTCTTTTTATCTTTCATCAAAATATATTCACAAAATGCATTGTAAGTTTAAGGAAGCTGACATCAGGTTCACTATGCATCACTAGTAACGATACCTGCAAAGATAAGGTCACTTACATCTGGATCTCTTCAGATCCCATGCAAGTAGAACTCACACTACGAGAAGTTATTGTTGCTGCATACAACAGTTGGTACGAGCTAGAGCACTAAAGTACACAGCAAGTGTAATTCCACACGGTTTGCTGTGTGTTGCACCTGGCATCAGCAACTTCTAAATTTTAGGCCAATTTTCACTACTTGTCTAAGTATTTCTATTGTCTACAAAAGCAAATAAAAATATGCAAATATCCCAAAGATATATTAATTACTATTAAAGCCAAAAGTAGATGATAAAGTGCACATAAATTATGACATTATTAGACTGAACACAACCCGATTGTGGGAAGAGAAGATACGGTGAGTACAAGGGTAGAGAGCTTAAACACAAGAGTGTGCGTGTGTTAAGTTCAGTACCATTGCACTCTATTTTTGTCACATTTCTAATGGATATACCTAGTTCCTACGAGGTTGTTGTTTCTCCCCTTGGTTAATAAGGTGTTCTATACGTAATTGTTGTGGTGCTATTTTCTTGCCATCACAATAAAATCTAAACACCTAAGCTAAACACAAATAAACATACACATTAATATGACAAGATCCAAGAAGCAAAATAACATAAACTAGAGAGAGAATGAGATAGAACACTTAGCCATTTATGGTTGAATGAAATCCAAATTTATTAGCTTGAAAATCAACTCAAATGAGTCCTAATTCACCTAATTTATTGCCCTCAGTTTGCTTAAGAGGCTCACCTAAGTTCTATAAACAAGCCCTAAAACTATGCTTCAAGCTCCCCAAAAATGCAGCTCTAAGGGCATGTAGATGGGCCCAGTTGGACTTGGGGGGAGACACGGCCATGTTTTGTGACACCCCGTGTCACTTCTTGCCCAATTAAAGCAGTATCAGGTTGGAGGACAAGCCATACGCCTAGTTGAACACCATGGCCGCCCATATGGTGTTCGAAATGAACTCAAGAGATGTTTGGACGATCGGTCTACGCCTAAAACCCAAGAGTTGCACTGATGTCGCAGTTTTGAGTGATGCCTGGATGAGATTCCTCTTGCATAACCGTGGCATACACTTGATTAATTAGACCGAGGATGGGATTCATGTTGATGATTAGTGTACGCAGAGTAGAATATCCATCATCCAAGAAACTGATATGTGCATAGGTTTTCATAATATGAAATCCATTTCTTGCCTTTTTCACAGCCACATTCTAATAGAGATAGTGATAATACGTCATCCCACACGCCTGATAACTTGTTATAGTAAACCATTGCTGAGCGTCTTGTTTGGTGTTAAACAAATCTGACCGCAATCTATATGTTCTAGGTCCATTAGGGACAGAATGACGAGTCCTAAGGATCTCCCACATTGACTAAGTATAGGGTTGGCTGTTCATCCGCGTCTGATGGATATCTGTTCCACCCGATCTGAAAAACGGATGAAAACTCAAAATATGTAGATGGTGGATGATGACTGACGGATTGGGTTGGATCCGAGTGGTACTCCCTCTCAGCCTCCACCCAGTTCATCACCCTTTAGTCATCCACTTGCTACTCCCCTATTTGCAATTAATTTACTTTTTATTTTTGTCCTTTAAAGTTTACCCCTATTCTAAAGCTTATTTTTTCTTATAAATTCTCTACCATATTACATATAAGCTTTCAATACTCATTTACAACACGATCCATCTGTTTTCACCCATAGATAGTGGACGGATGTATTGAATTAGATTTTCACACATGATAGATGGATTTGATGAAACGGATGAAAGCGGGTGATAGATGCGAATGGTAGTTCACCTAATTTGAACCCGATCCATTGCCACATATGACTGAGCATTCAATATGCCCATCACAGGGTTAAGGGAATTCCAAATCCACATCACAGGTTTAAGGGAATTCCAAATCCATGAACAAAGCATAGAGTCAACAATTTCCCATATAGGATAGTGGAAGACTGCTTAGCTGGGGTCAAAACACTACCATCAACAACCCCTAATTTATGGTAAGACTTTGTACCATGACAGTTGTCATTTGTTCCCAAGTGGCCTAGTTATCTTCCTTCAAAGGTTCTTTGCTTAAAGAGTTACCTAGAATTCCTTGACCCGACAAGTAATATGGAGACGAGGGATCGGCATGCTTGGGCTTAGACGATGAATCTAAATCCCTAGTCATGATGAATATGTAGCAGATGAAGGTACGGAGATGAAGTCACAGATTTTGAAGACTCAAATCACCCTAGAGAGAGGTGAATACGGTGATTGCAAAGATTTAAAATCAAAATCAAATGTAAATGCAGAAATTAAATAGAGATGATACGCAATGATATTTTAATGAGGTTAGGCCTCAATCAGGCTTAAGTCTCTGCCTAGAGTTATCCAATTTTAAGATTCAACTCTCTACTTCTTTTATTAAGATGAACTCTCATAATCTCTCAGTGCTACCTCACTCTAGAGATCCCAAGTACTTAAATCAACCTCTTGATTGAAGTATGGGGAAATTGTGGCCTCACACTAACTCCTAAGTTCACTCCTTAATAAAGAATTCCTCAATACACTCATAACTTTTGATCACAATGTAATACTCAGAGTAGGTTCACAAATGTATAGCTCAATGTTCTTGCAACTTGCTTCGATGCTTGCTCCCCTTCATTTGGCCTCTATTTATAGGTTTCAGTGGTCGTGCACCAATTCTGCCAAGAAAGGAAATTCTGCCCATAATATCTTGAAATTGCATTTCAGGCCCTTGAAATCTGGTCACCAAATTCTAATTTGATTTTCTTGTAATCTTTGTCATGATTTGTGTTGATATGAAGTTGCATAATATCGCTTCCTTGTTATTACAAAATATTACAGATATTCATTCTAGAATCAAGGGATAATGTTACTTAATTTGACTCAAATCATATCATATCATTCTTACGTGGTAAGTATCATGGGTTAGAAGTATATTTATCATGTGAGGATAAAATCATGACAAATCAATTAATTTGATTCCTCAAAAAAATTCAAATTTTGGATTAGCTAAATAATTTTCTTGATTAACTTCCCAATTAATCAATTAAATAAAATCACACATATCCTTTCCTTGTGCATTACACGTTTTCTAATATTGAAATATCATTGCCGACAAGGAAGATTAGCTATTTGGAAACAAAATAACATCCTCTCTACTTGGCAACGTAACATTTTTCCAATATTGGGATGACATTGCAAAAATTATAAGATCATATAAAAGCTATAGTTGTTCATAGAATAACAAGGAGAATATGTTCAAAACCTAATCTTAAAATAAAGAGATTTTAAATTGAAACTTTAAATCTCGAAAATTTAAATTCATTTAGGACATGTAATTATCTCCTTAAAAATGTTACACCAAATAATATATGTAGGTCCAAAAATATGTAGTCATTTTAATAAAATAGATCGATGAAAATATTATATATGAAATAGACAAACAATATAAATATTTAATAAACAACTATTTCATATATAGTTACTCTTCATATTGTTTGTTATCATCAAAATCGATATGTGACTCTTAGAGTCAACAGATTTGATTGACTTTTAGTATGTGCTGGCCTCGAGAGAGATTAAGACCAAACCTCTGTGGAAGAAAAATTAATGGGGATCGTTATTCCCACTGTAACATGCACCCTCACGCGAATGTCCGTTGGACCTGAAGCGTCCATGTTGAAAAATGCCCTTCCATATCTTGTGCAATAATATGGTAGTTGTTGATATTTGAACTCGAAACATCTAGCGCAGAAAGACTCTGATACAATGACAAGTTTTACTTTAGGAGAATCACTTTGCTTGACCTCATTCAACAGGAATTCCTTCTATTTGTAGGAGAAGAGTTGCAAATTAACCTATCGAACTACAAACAAGGAGGGATAATCACAATATGGTATGAAGACAATTACATACTTTACATATGAAAAGAAGATAATTACAATATGCTGCTACATCGCTAATACCCTTCACTATGGTGCTTACATGATTTTTAATGACCCCCCCCCCCAAACAAAACCCAAATGCATCTGCTAGCTAATTCAAACAACGAAAACAATTTCATGATGACAAGAATTATGAGGTAGCAGAGCGGCACTAATTTTTATTATGCTATGCTTTTGTACAATTTGTGAAATAAATAAACTGTAAAAAGAATTAATTTTGTTTAATTTGTTGTTTATCCAACTGATAATAGGTGTGTTGTCAAGACACCAAATGTCTTACCTTAATCTAAATTTTTATATTATACAATTTAAAATCAGTAAATTTTAAATAGTTTCATTAATTAATAATTAATTGTGAAGTTATACTCTTCGTACAACAGTGGATACAAATAACACCTAAAGTTCAATCCTATTCATAAAACCGTATTAGACGTGTAACTTTATAATGTGAAAAATTATAAATAAAATGATTGATAGCACCTTTACACACTCTTGGATCACATTATTTTTTTCAATTTAACATGATGATATAATTCCAAACTAAAAAATGAAAGATATTTTATGTTAATAATAAGATACTTATCATTTTACTTATCATTTTGCAATCTAGAAAACAGAATTTGGCCTAAACCCGAATCCATGATGTAACGTCTGTTCTGCCAATAGACCATGCGCATCTCGCGGGTGTCCATGCATGCATAATTGCATAGAATATTAGACCCACGAATCAACCTTCCCAAAAAATGTGCATAACTAAATTAATTAGCAAATAGATCCATGTAGATTAGGCAGCTAATTTAAGGACGAAATTTAAAGCAACACAGGTCAAAACATTAGCATATATGATAATTGATAGGACCCCAAAGTCTTGCGAAGCACTAATTATTAATTGGGTGATGATACTTTTATATGTCTTGTCTTAGCTTAAATTAATATATTTTATGATTTAAAATCATTAAATTTTTAATAATTGTAACTTATTATGAGTTATAAAGCTTTAATATTCGTCGGTTACGCTAATAAATATAAACTTACACCTTAACCGGACATCAGCAAACGCATATCATGTTTGTAATTCTGTAAATGTGAAAGATTATGTATAAAATGATGATTTTACACAATTTATAAGTTTTGACATCCTTCCCCTATTCAATCATACCATTTTTTCCAATTTAATATGTAATAATATACATTTTAAGTGAAAACAATTAAGACACTTAAAAAATATCTTGTAGCAAGACACTTATCATTTTGCGTATTGATTAGCTTCGACAAATCTCTTTCCCGGACCCTACATGAATGCGGGATGCTTGTGCACCGGGATGCGCTTAATTAGCTTGGACAAATTGACCGACTTGTCTAAATTTGACGCATGACAAGACTTATGAATTATGTCTACAAATGGCATCCATGTAAAATACTACTACTTTTTAACTAATTTAAAGATTTTGTCTTTTGCAATATTTATGTGAATGGTCTCAATGTTTTTTTTAAAAACTTGAAAACAAATTTAAATAAACTACATACAACTCTTTACAGCTTCTCAAGACTCAAGACTCATCATAGATGCGCATGCTCACCAACCTATAGTTCTTTACAATTGCTTCATGTAGTCATTTATGTATCCTTATGATTACACCTTAATCCTTATAATTTACAGTCCTTTATAATTTCTTATATCTTCTATTATTCTTATAACTGCTCATAATTTCTTAACAATTGTTTACAATAGTTAAAAAGAGCAATGTAGTGATCAATTAGAAACTCATGCAGTAAATATATTAGATTATGACCCTGTTCGGCAAAATTAGCGATTCAAGTAGTAGATAGCGGTTTAGGTAGCGGATAGCTGTTCAGGTAGCGGATAGCCTTTCTAATTTAGCTGTTAGCGGATAGCTGTTTAGAAGAGCAGTTGAATAAAATGTGTTCGGTAAATTTAGCTGTTGGATTAACTGATTAATGTAAATTGACATAAAAAGATATAGATAATTTCCAAAGATAAAATTTTCAAAGGGTAATTTTTGGTAAAAAAATATGAAACGCTACTTTTAAATGTAAAATGTTAATACTATTAGCTTTTCAAAAACGCTACTTAAAACGCTAAACGCTACTTGAAATGCTAGTCAAAATACTATTTTACCGATTACTAAAAATTACGTGGTGAAGGTATTGACTTAATCAAAACGCCAAACGCCACCCAAAACGTTGTTACCGGACACGCCCTATATGAAAAATTCGTCTTTCTATTATTGTGATTGTATTTGTTTTTATAACTCCATCCCAAAATTAAAATAATTTATCTTGAGTTTCTTACTGCAAAATAGTCTGTAGACAGTAGTACTCCCCTCGGTGGAAATTTTGATCCCAGTTGACTTATTGCAAATATTGAACATAGTCGGAAAATAAAAGTTCTACACTAAGACAATTTAATGGATGTCGTAATTAAACGTGAAATATTTACATCGATACATAGAATTAGAATTCACCCTAAATTTTATTTTAAACGGTACTCTTTTGTTTTTAGTAATTAATATTTTGGGGTGATGATATATGTCTTATAGTAGGATATTTTTTGAGTGTCTTGTGGCAAGACATTCTAGTGTAAAATGATATGTTAAGACTTACCAAATTTTTAATAACTACAATCAATTATCAATTGTGAAGTTAGAATTCATCGAATATGTTGATGAGTATAAAACAACACCCTAATCTGATTAATCAATTCGTAAAGATATATCATACGTGCAATTTTATAGGTTGAAAAATTATAGATGAAAAGTTGAGTTTGTACTATTTATGAGAAATAATATCCTCTATTATTTAATCGTACCTTTTTTTTGTGAATCTAATGCATGGAAATGTAATTTTAAATTGAGACAAAATATAGCAAGATATTCATTAAGTTAAATTTAGGTCATAACTCACATGGATATATATTTAAAGAGAGAGATTGCAGCCAACAAATGTTGACATTCCTCGTTATGGCACTCATCGTAAACATATTGAATAGTCCACTCTGGCTATGTACGCGTTCAAGATGCCATGCATGTACGTTTCTAGAGATCTAAAGGGAGACTTCAAGGGAAATTAAAAAGCTCATGTTTTCTTTTCAATTTATCTTTTCGAAAATAAGTTTGCATAAATTGGAATATGCTTAATTTAATTAAAAAGTTTAAACAAGTTTATTTCAGCAGTTTAACTAAAACGAGTTCAACTGAAGAAAAAGAAATTTAAAAATTCAACATCAATAAATTTGAATAAGTTCAGTTCATTAAAAGTAAATTTACTCATTAAAAAATAAATTTAATTTACCATGTATAAGTTCAAATAAATTTAGTTTCTATAAATTCAAGAAAACCTAAATAGGCTTTATATCGTAATTGAATTGGATCGTAAAAAAGCTTGTCGTCTCTATAAAATCTTTCAGTAATCGAATGTTGTTATATTTGAAGGTATATCTAACCTTTAACAAAATTTTAAAAAGATTAAAACAATATTTAGAAATTTTGACAGCAAACATGCAACATCTTGCTATTAAATGTCACTCGAAAAAATAAACATTAAAAAATATTTATTCTAGACAGGATTATGGAAGAAGTCGAGGAGACATCGAGTTTGATTTTGCTACGGAAAAAGAGAGAGAAGGAAAAGCAGGAAAGAACGGAGAAAACATTGATGGATTAGATGCGAATGAGGCCCCTTTAAAATCCGTTATCTGAAGTTGGTCGAATAAAGTCATAAAGGTGATGGATGCCTGTCTAAAAAAGCCAGTTTGTCTCACACATCCTGTTCTTTTCTTTTTCTTTTCTTTTTTAATAAATACGATCGAGAGTTTACTAAATTCTATTTAAAAATAATTAGGTATGATTATATAAATCCAGGTGAATAAATAATGTCTTTTAAAGAACTATTGGTTATTTACAATGGAAAACTTTATGCTTCTCAAAAACAAACGCCATAAATCATATATATATATATTAAAAGTTGGATTGAACTCATGTATGAGCGACACGTAAGCTTGCCATGTAGGATGCCACATAGGAATGAATAGTCATGTGATATACTTTAATGCAACATAGGATGCTACATGAGATTTAAAATAAAAAAGAGGCTATGGGGATGAATGTAAATTTAATACAATATTAATTTTATTTAACAAGGTAGCTTCTCACATACCTTCTTATTATTTAATAATGAAATTTAATCATAAAATATATATGATTTAATGATGCAAATACAATAAAAAATGTGAGTTAGATATTAATTAAGAATAAAAAATTATGTTATTAGTAGGAAAAAAACTAAAAAAACTCGCTTTACTTTTACATCAACAAAATAATATGATACATCAATTTATGTTTTTTAATAAAAAATTTATTCTCTTAATAATATATTAAAAAATTATTTAACTCACACCCTTACATCGTAAGGGTATAACCCTAGTGAGGTTAAAGATTCCAAACTTAACATAACAAATTAAGAGTAATCTTTACGCTGGGCGAGTTTCGTTTAATTTATCTTCCACTATTCACTGATCTTGATAATGGATGATGAATTTTGACTTAAAAATAGTGAGTTTTTCTTTTCGAGTTTTTAGTGTGAATCACAAGTTTAGTCTCGTTCATAGAAAGGTATGTGCCCTCCTCTTTTCTAAGCTCATTCTAGAGTTTCCATGCCCCTATCCTGTCAATTAGGTGTAGCAGATCTTTGTAACGTCTTAATTAAAGAAAAAAAGGAAAAAAAAGTGCGATATGTTACTGTGTTCCTTAGATTTTTTGAATAAAACAGTAGTGCTTTCTTTCCAATTTCTTTCCAATTAAATAACTTCCCTATAGTACTAACACAGGCTGGTTCAAGTAGCTTGACACTTATTTTTTTAAAGTAATGTCTCGGGTTTTGAGTTTTGTGGATGGAGAAAATCTGTGATGGGAGAATTCTACCCCTTACTGGATCAATAGTAACTCGACTCCAGTGAAATGGAGGATCCAAGGTCCAAAAAAATAAACCCTATAGTGAGAAATGATATTCTAGCTAATACAATTATACAAATGCATATTTGTCATAGATATCAATACAAGATGGTTTAAATAGTTTGCATTTGTTTTTCTTAAGTAAAATCTTGAATTTGAGTTTGATGAATGGAGAAAAACTGTGATAAGAGAGCTTGACTCCTTATTGAACCAACAGGAACTCGATTGTAGTGAAATGGAGGATCCAAGATCCCAAAAAAATTTGTCATAGGTGTTACAATTTACCAGTTTATTATATGTGAGAATTAAATTCCTAATTATAAATAGAAATTGAAGGAATAAATAGATCACCGTACCTCGAGTGTAAATACTGATAAAAATGAATAATTAGATGCGTTCCCTTTTTCTCAAGTAACAAGAAAAGGTGGAATTAGTCATATTTAAATAGAAGAACATACTTAAATAATTGGATTTTTTCTGATGTTTTGCTATCAAAGAAATAGCAAGTATCAATTAACTTAACCGATAAAGTTTTTGAGAGTTATCATCAGAAATATGGGATCAAATTCTTCCTACATTAGTATTTGTGCCTCATTCACATCAAAACAAAAAACAGAAAAGAAAATCAGACAAGCATTTCTGGACGAACATGGAGACAAAATTAATCAAAATGTTAACATGGATTTTTCGCATGCAAAGACGGAACAAACTTTAAAAATGAACTTTGATCCCTCTTTTTGCGTTTCTATTATCACTTTGTTTACTATGACGATAACCTTAGACTCCATAGTCATCACTTTCTAGACTCCATAGTCATCACTTTCCATGCTAGTGAATCTTTAGTCATGGCGACCTAATTGATAATGAAGATGATAATTCCAACTGGGGCTGTCGAAACAACCGTACTCATTTAAATCCATAAAATTGCCCCGCTTAAAACAGCTTAAAACCTAAATGGGTGTTAAAAATGAAACGAAAACAAATATGATGCGGGTACCCAAAAAAAGGTATGGGTATGAGTATGGGTACATGTTAAAACTGTACCCACCCCATATTACAACCATAACCCGTATCAAGTAAACTTGCCCTGTACCTCCATATAAAATCTGCAAACCCGTTTATTTAAAAAAAAATTTAAAAAGTACCAGTCTTATATTTATGAATCATGACCCAAATGCCCAAGGCCCAAAGCTCAATTTTATTCCTTAACAAACCCTAGTCGACGTTCCTCCCCTACTCTTCAATTCTTCTCAATCATCCACTCGCATGCCCACATCTCTCTCACGCTCTCTTCTTCAGTCACTTGCTGATTTGTTACATATAAAAAATAAATTCATCCCTTCTAAAGAATTGTGAAGCCCCAATATATATTTTGCGTGAATATGGGTGTAATATGGGTATAAATTTTTATGGTCTATTTATACTCGAATAAAACCCCCTTACCCACAAAACGCGGTGGGTATGGGTGTAGGTATGATTTTTGAACACCCCATGAACATGGGTATGGATCCTGAAAATAGGTATGAATGAAGGTAGAGAAAAATTTGCCCCATATCCACCCCGTTGTCAGTCCTGATTCCAACTATTATTAAGAAAGTGAACGTAGTTGATAATCAAAATAGATGAAAATATGATTACAAATAATATGCACATAAGTCAAGCTTCCATGCACCGAAATTTATCTCAATCTCAATACATAGATATCGGACTTGACAAGTCTAAATCAATGTCTTAGACAAACCTAGCCTAGATCAGATCAAGCTAGAGCTAACATTCTACTACGTCAAGTGCAAGCGAATAGGACGTCAGTGTATTACCCAAAAAAAGGGGAACTCCAGACGTTCAGTGACCCGTTGATGCTGAGGTTAAAAGCTTACTGCAACTAAACACGCACTCGATCGTATGTTTGTCAGTGACCCTGACTGAAAAGCCTAGCTTGAGACTAAGTATGGTTCATCAAATCGTTCTGAAGAAGTGAAGGAGTATATGAATCAAGTGTGGTCACATCTGTTGTCATTTTGTCCAATAAGCTACACAAATGGGTTCCACTAAGTTTGTATCAACGTCTCACAATTCACATTCGGGACAAATTGAGTTTTCGTCTTTAATTTGAGTAAAATCTAATCTTTAGGCTACCTGTGTTAGTCGTCAGATAAAAAGGTATGAATAATGATACCAAGTCTATTTGCCTATGGCCGCCAACTCATATCATTAGCTTGTGCCACTTGACATGGCTGTTATTATAGTTTTCCAAGCCCCCTCAACAAAGACATGGACGAGAGTTGGGCAGGCCTACATCAAGGCAAAGTCTTTCCTCAAGCAGAAGGCCGGCTATCAGGTATGGTCGCATTCAAATTGACCCATCTGATAATCATGTCCTTCTTATGCCTACCAAAAATAGGCAGTGAACTTCGATTTTCAGGTCATAATCAGGTTACATCGTGTTAGATTCATATTTCTCCTGATAATTTCAAGGCAGGTTTGTATCATGATGTTGTATCATGTCGATAGCACTTGTATCATGTTGATAGCACAACCCTGCCTTTGAAGAACTGAGGAAATATGCCAGCAAGATAATAAGCATCAAAACATAAATACCAAATGCTTGCAATTGGAAGACCAGACCAGTGCAGTGTGCACTAACATAAAAAGTAAGACAATAATCGAATCATACAAAAGACGTAAGAAAAATTACATTCGAGGCCGATATATTCAAAGATTCAAACAAAATGCCCAAGTACTCGAATTGAACTGAAATCTTGTGTACCCACGTTCCCTCTGTATGCTCAGAAACACGCTACAACCTAGAAAAGCAACAGAGCACCCAAGCCCTGGTATGTATGATTCTGAGCAAAAGGGACCACTTAAAAAACCAAATGCCTGGTGGCAGATAACACGAAGAACGATACGCCTAGCACCATTGCTTCATTCCAGACTCCTAACGCCTTCCACGAGACCCGCCACCAGAACGAGGACCAGGGTGTCGAGAGAACTGTATGCGCAGATAAGAGGAATCTGGGTTATCTTCATCCATCTTGTATCCTGCGAACGTTTTGCAGAGAACGCACAATCATCATATGGTTATATGCAAGTTTGGGAAAACATTAACTATGCCCTAAAATTTGAACCTGGATAGGGGAGGTGAAACTGCCAACCTCATACCACTATGTATGACAAAATTTATGGAGGAATTCAACCAATACAAACATCCCGATATGCAAGATGAAACATGTGGTTCACACAGTGATTTTAAGAGCTCCAAGCCCCGTCAACCCCCACCCTCTGGGTCCAGGATTTGAACCTTGCATAGATGGCAGAGTGATTACCTTGCAAGGCACTCAAAGCCGTAGCAGCACATGCTGCATCCACAAAATCTACGAAACACAGGATAAGTGGGTCTCCTCCACGCTGCAAAACAAGTAACAATCCTCAACGCAATGTTTTTGTGACTGACGAGGAACATGAGCTTGGTTGTCAAGAAGCAAGACAAGGAGGCATCAAGTATTCCATGAGTGGCCATTACGGATAAGTAGAGGAAAAGCAATGCAAGCATAGAAGAAACGAAATGCATTCAGACCAGTAATGGTAGGCTGCATAACCCATATCACACCAAATCTTCTGATCTCTCTCTCCAAATATGAAATGCACGTAATTTCTTCACCATTAAAAGGATCCGATCATGACAAAACAATAAATACTTGCACAATCTTTGTTCTGCCTCTATCTTGAACAAAATAAAAATAAATAAAAAGACAGTACTCTCCCATGTTGTAAAACAAGAATATACGTACTCGACCAAAGAAAAATCCTAAATGCTAAAAGCTAAGTCACGTCTTTGTCTCACTAGATGCTCAAAAAATAAGTTTAGAATGATTCATGAACCCACAATAACCTGCCACTGCAAGTGAAGAAAATAGGGGTACAGGTGGGATGGGGAAAATAAACAAAAAAGAGACCACTAACAGAATAAGCTACAGCTCACAGGAAGCTTTTGACCACTTACATGTTTGGACTCCTTGGTCACAAGCCGTACCTCTTTATAGCCCACAAAAGGGCGAAAGATATCTATATTAGTTAAAGAAATTGTGTAAAAATAAATTTCATTTCTGCAGTCAGAAAGAATCACTGTTCTCGTTGGCCTATAATTGGCAAAGGATACGAGCTACTTCCCTTTTGGTACAATTGGGAGGAAGACCCTCAACATATAAAGTGTTCGACGCGTCAGAAGGAAGCGGTATCGTTTCACGTACTGGTCTGGCCATTGTATCAATTGACAGCTGGTCTCCAAATACAACACCTCGTCCATTTGGTGCCAGATCTGGAGCAATATGTCCAGCACGACCAATGAGGGATGGTTCTCCCATTGGGATAGTCCTCCCCAGCGAAGCTCCAGGAAAATTACTAGCCTCTCCAGGAGTATAGGATGAAAGTTGCTTCAGAGAAAGGGAAAAAGAAAAAAAAGTTCAAAAAAAATAAGAAAGAGGGCATGCTTGAGCAAGTACGCAGATGGATACGTGAAGCAACACAATGATGGCAATAGAGTTTAAATATCTACCGTGCTTTGAAGATAACGATCATAGGCAGAACCTAACGTTTTAGTGTCCTTCGCAACCTCAGGCCCTGCTCGATCATCATCACGAACCAAATAGTTGCGCATATCCACACCCGATCCCATCCCAGAAGATGGCAGATCTGCGGAACCAGGATCGAAATTTTAATTCAATGCAAGTCTTGTTTATTGTTTCTTAGCGTAATAAAAGCATAGATAGCTGAAATGAATGTCAGGACTCAGGCCCCTAGGCATCTTCTCAATCTACTATAAACCAAGGGAGTAAGTATTAAGAACCACCCACAAAGCATACAGTACTTTGTTGAACAAAGGATTCCTTTTGTCCATAAGGTCAATGGACAATGCACAGCACTCTAAAGACTAAACTGGACGGCCTTCATCTATCAATGAATGATGAGTTCCTTTTTTTCTTAAGGGTTGATGATGATGAGCTTCTTATGCAAGGGCTAAAAAGTTTCTCCTGCGTTATCTGTAGCAAAATGGGCTAAACTCGTTGAACTCCTTTCTCACAAGGAGAGCACATTCTTAACCTTTTACTTGTATCAATCTCTTTTTTGGGGGGCAGAAGAGAAGGGGAAGAAGTTGAAAATAGATAGGGTTCATCTCTTTCACAAAGATATCCATTCAACAATGCTCAGCTTAAGGAGGCTGTTTTGATGATCTTAGCCCCAAATACAGCAATACATAACAATGCCAGATAGGCTTAACGCCTATAGACATGATCTGTTCAGATGTCTACATAAATCACTGCATGGAGTGTGCTTTTAATTGTATCTTTGTTATGTGATCTTTGGTAAGTGTATTAGTTAGGATTTAACTGGCAAAGTTTACTGATTTCTTCTTTTTGTCCCTAATTTAAAGTTGTAAAATGGAACATAAATATATATACGAAAATACGTGTATGTGTACGCACGCACACATAATTTAAGTCATGTCAACATGCCGAGAAATTTTCATATCACTAGCCTTAAGTCCGACAACTTTTCAAACTATTAGTAACCATAATGTCCATAATATATATTGGACCATAGGATATGGCTAAACAAGAAGTTAAATGTCTAAAAAAACAAACATGGAACAGATAACGTATTGCATCGGGCAACACGCTAATGTATGTAAACAAATAAGACAAGATGGACGTCAAGCTATAGAAATGAAGAAGATAACCCCAAACAGTAACGCATCAAGCAACAATGTGATAGTGTCACAGGTACAGAATCCAGGAACGAATAAAAATGATGAAGATCCAAGAAGGACTGAAGAATCAACATTGCTATTGTTACAAAAGAGCTAAAGTAAAGATTAGTCAAAAGCCAGACACACAACTGTGAAAAATAAATGACATTGGCGTCAAAGACTTGAAATCCAACTGAAAAACAAAAAATAAACTCTCCTTGGGAAAAATGTTTTGAACTAGGTGAGGAAAGAGTGGGATTGAAAACATCATGCAAGAGAAACTAAGTACACAAAATACCAGTCATGTTTTATTGCAGTTTTTGAGTCTCTTTTTTAATCTCAAACTCATACTACTCCTTGAAGTGCTACCAATTATAAGAGCAAATCCAACGGTTTGCTCACCCGAAGAGAGAGAGAGGCGAGCTAGGAGAGAGAAGGCTTGGGCATTTGCAGTGGAAGCCTCATGATGCGCGACTCGCGTGGATACTCGGGTGTGGGAGCAAGCTCGCAAGGAGAGAGAAGGTTATTAAAATATTTTTTATTAGTTTTTCTTTTTTTTATTTGAAAAATAAAGTTGTATATTATGGAGTGGTTCATGGGTATTATTTTATTTGATGAGACAAAGTTGTGAGCCTTCCATTGTAGAGAATGGGGATTGTGAGGCAAAAAATTGGAGAGAAGGCTGATGTGGCAGTGATAAGGCCCAACTAGTGAGCCACGCTCACTATTGTTTTTGCTCTAAGTATTTCACAGACAAACTTCCTCTTTTGGAGCTAAATGAAACTTCAATTCAAAAAATTTCAGACTCAAAAACCAATAGCTAAATACTTCTTCTGGACACAATAAGCAATTGTCATAAATGACTAGTCTCTGGGATGTAAATGTAGAAATGCCCCTTCTTCCGAGTGCGTCACCAGTATAATCCTCCCCCCCCCCCTTTTTTTCCTTTTTTTTAGTGGAATGTAAGATGCTTTTCTTTACTTCCAAATGACGTGAGGTACAAAGGAATAATTCTCTTGTTAGACCAAATTAACCAACCCCAAATTCATTAAAGACCCTTTTCGCCCCAAGATTAAAAGAAACTTTACTAATAAAAGAAGAATCAAATGCGGGCGAACAAGAAATCACTCAATCAAATGAAAAGCGAAAACCAACTAAAGCAACGACACCTTCCAATTTCAGCAAAACTTTTCAGAACTGAAATGGTGCGTGACTCTAAGAAAATGGATGGACAGTCTAATCAGAACTTGGTCCAAGACTGCAAATGCAAAACTCTGATTCTGATCAAATTCATTTATTTAAAAAAATGAATCGATTTTTCATCAAAATCAATCATAGAAGTGGATAAAGCAAGGGCAAAGTGGGTTTTCTACACAATTACCATGGCGATTAATGTCGTCAGCACTAAAGAAATTTTTCAAAATTTGACAATTGAAACCTCACAGACACCAGAACATTCCTTGTGAGATAACTCTCCACCTAACCAATTAGCCAATCTGTTCCGCACATGGAAAAATATTCATCAGTGCATGTTCTTTCACCTCACATCTTCTGATTGACAACAGAAGCAATGCTCCTTCACTTGACTAACAATTCTAGTACTGCTGCTCCATAAATGCACAGCACAGCACCTTAGAAAGTATAGTGTCCTGACCCAAGTTGTCAGGCACGGCACCTTCAGAAAGTGCACCATAATTCATCCTGAATACCTTCTTTATTTTTATTTTTTTTAATGAGTAATCAAGCATTGTATTAATCAGACACTAAGGGAATTTTCACGCATGTACAAACTGCATGCCTTCTTTTGTATATAGGCAATCAAAAATTGCATTAGATCTACAAGTTGAATGCCTTCTTTATTCTAAGATCATAAGCCTCTTAACTCTTTGTATGATCCCATCACAAAGAAAGATAAAATTCAAATTCTATAGTGACGCAACCACAAATCTCACACATGTTAGTCCTTGAGTATGAAAACATTGCCCAAATCCTACAAGGGGATCAAACAATCTAGAAGCAGAGCTTGGATCCATCAATCAATAGCAGATAATTCACAGTTTAATACCAAGGAAACTGGAATACCCCATTGTGGAGATTCATAAGGTACCTATGAACTCCTTCATCAAATCTTCACCACAAACACTACATGAAATCAGGAGTAACCTTGATTAAAACGTCTAGAAGCACAACATAGCCATCGGGTTCCAAAATATTAACGACAAGACAGTAAGAACCTAGCAACAAGCTCAATCTGGCTTCCAGCATCAAATTCCTTGAAATGAACCCTTCATCTGCGTAAAACCCAATCAAAAAACTAAGCAACAACTCCAGTTATTGCATATCAAAGTTAGTCTACAACCACATTTGGTAATTGGTATCCAACTGAAAGTTTATATTAACCACTACTCCCACAAGGTTTACACCTGAAAATAATCTTTCTTTTCCTTCATTATACTCCTCACATCAAATTCACTTGCCCAGACTTTCCAGCTGAGGCCATATGCAAGTCTGAAGTCTTATGAAAGCCTGTTTTTGTGCTTGGGCGGCCACTAAAGGTAAGATTCCACAGAAACTATGCTTAAAAGAAGATGTTTCATCAGACCAAGTAGGAGTTCTGTATGTCTTAAGGAGGAAGAATCAACTGACTAACTCCTTATTCATTGCCGGTAGGCCTCTTTGTCTTGGCATTTGGCTCTCTCCTTGATGGGTGTCACTTGAGCTCAACCATCTAAGATCAAATTTGTTTTGGAGCGTCGGAGAGAGAGGTTGAAGAAGAGTTGGCTTTAGGAGTTTGTAAGATGGTTTTGTTGGCTATTTGGTGACGACTTGAAAAGAAAGGAATCATTGGAGTTTTAATGGCAAAGAAATGTCCATTCAAGAATGCAAGCTTGATTCAAGGGCTTGATTCTTGTAAAAATGCTACTTTTTTAGACTTTGTAGATAACACTAAAGCAAGCAACAAATATACACAGCCTTTCAAGTTTCAAGCTATCTAATCAATGTTGGTCTATTACTGCTCGATTAGCTCTCCAACAAAGAATCTATTCACACTAGTATACCACCCTAAGAAGCATGGACATTCTCTACGGCTTCACGTATTCGTGTCCGGCACGTTCAGACACTAACACTCTCGGACACTCTCAAATGCATGCAAAGCATATAGACAACATGGAGAATTATGTTATGCTATTGATAGTTGTAGAATGCACATACTATGAACAATTTGCTATTGTTCTCATCCAAACTTGATCCTCTCACGGATAAAGACACATGACAAATTATGAACACATAGGTAATAGAATAAATATTTTCCAACCACTACGTGTTCACTTTATGTTTCGTGTCCTACTTTTCAAAAAAAAATACGCGGCCGCGTGTCGGTGTCGTGTCATATTAGTGTCACATATCCGTGTCTATGCTTCTTAAATACCACCAATACGACATCCAACTATATTTCCATGATAGGGCATTTTCACGCAAAAGCTTTAATACATTTTCTACATTAATCGCGCATATACCACTGTCATCCCCCAGAACCTGCATCGGTAGGAACAACACTGGGGTGTATGGTAGCTGTAATGTTGCTAATGTCAATTTCATCAACCTACATTGCAGAAGAATATGATGCCAATCCTGGATCATTTATTAAATCAAAAATCAGATACTTGTAGAAAGAAAGCTAGTTCTTCATCAAATATTCTTTTCTGCTTTACAACCTTTGGCCACCTTCCAACTACCAAGCCAGGATGTTCTTGAAGCCAAACTACCATGGGAATTCCACCAAGGATCTTGGGAAAGTAGAAGCAAGATTATGTGAATTATGAAGGGGGCAATTGAAAATACCTTCAAAAGGTAAGGGCAGTTCATTGGATCCCTCTGGAAGTTTCATACATCCCTATAAGCTTATGCTCTAAACATTTTGGTGAATCTCTACAACCATAAGCATTGATAAAAGAAAAAAAATATCCTACATGAAGGGAGAGAGTTTGCAATTTAGGATAAGAGTCAAATAACCTACATGAGCCACCACACAAATCAATTTGATAATTACATTGTAGTACTTAAGAAGAGACTCATGACAAATTGACATATGGCCAACTGAAGAGATTCTCTAGCTTTGAGCATCTTTCCTTTTAAAATCAACGATCCAACAATCAACAATGCAATCATCTCTAGAACTTTCAGTGCCCCAATATAGAGTCATGGCTAGAAACTTCCTCCAAGGCAGACTCACTAGCATTGACCTCTCATAAATTCTCAAAATATTCTTCCATGAGCAATTATCTATTTATCTTTTTGAAGCGGTAATTAGAATGATGTGAAACATTGAAGAAATTCAGTTGAACCCTCTTGATAAAGATTTCTTTTCCTTTGTCTTCCCTGAACTTAGGATTGACAGTTCCTTTATTATTATTATTATTATTATTATTATTATTATTATTATTAGACCCTTTCCATATAAGGTCTATTATGAGAGTCTGAAATTTTTACAAAGTAGCACAAGAAAAATCAATTCAAGCAATAGCAAAGCAAAGTAAAAAGTCAGCACAAGCAAGAATCTACAATAAGCCTCAAAGCTAAGACGAGGAAATACAAGTTAATGCAAAGATTAAAAGAAGGAAGGGAGAATAAGAGAAAATAAAGATAACATCAGTGCATCCACTCTAAGACTCTCGGAGTTCTAAAATGGATGGAGATTAAAATTTAATACAATGAAGTGCAGACTAAAAGAGAAAAAGCGGAGAAACTAACTTCCCTTATCCAGATATCAAGTAAAAGAGAGAGAAACAAGGCAAGGAAGGAGGGAAAAGGAGTAAATCATTGGCAAATGGCTAGATACTTAAAGATGATACTTGTCCACAAGACATGAGGAGTAAAATCAGTGATACATGTTATTTTATTGATTAAATTCAGATTACTCTCCTTAGCATCAAGATTGGGGTACAGGGAAACAAGAGAAATCGGATTAAGGAAGCCTTTTCACCCCTTATCACCCATATTTACTCTTTTCAGAGACATCAAACAATGCTAAGGTGTGTAATTGCTCTTATTTACTATATTTACTCTTCTTACTTCCCAGGTGCAACCAAACTATGCAAAAGCACAGGGGGTTCTTCTCACCATCCTGACAATATGAAGATGTTCACACATACAACAAACCAGAACATTGTTACCATAGGGGCATTATGTAGGCCGAACAATGACAAATTTAGATGCTTGTTGTACGTTAGCTATTGGTTCAAAATACTCCATTTCTGGAACAATCTGGTTTGCACACATGATGATCTCATGATCACACCTTTTTCCTACAAGGTTAGATCACCTCTAGAGAACTTTCAAATATGGTGATTAATTCTCTTGTTAGCTTCTTTTAAATTCTCAACAAATGATGATGTCATTCATCCGAACCGACATAAGAATGAAACCCCATACAAGCTTCAATCTATAGAATGCAAACAGCATTTATGGACAAATATCTGGTCTAACTCGACGACTCCTTTATTCAATCACAAAACTTGCCATATCCCAAAGAATAAATAATAATAGCCCACGAACCAAAGTGAAGTCATACAAAATTCAACTTTATCCGATCATATCATCAAAAAGTAGAAATTCGAGTATGTAATTTCCAATGAAAGAAAGATTCCCTCTTTTCTTTAACAATACGAAATCCAATCACGAATCCTTATCCAACTAACACCGTTAATCAATAATTCACAAGCATCACATTGAAAATATCACACCAAACACCGAACGATTTTCCCACAATCAAACCACAATTCAAGAAAGAGATAGAGAGAGAGAAGTACCATAGTCAGTGCGAGGGCGCTTAAGCAACCCAGATATTTGAGGATACAGAGGGGCCTGTCGACCCCATGCACCATCCGCCATTTTCCCCTTTTCACAAGCTCCTGCGGCACCTCCACCACAATCAAAGCCTTGAACACTTGGCTCTAATGACGTCTCGAAACCGCAAAACCCTAAATTGAGCTCCTCCTTCGGATTGCTGCTGCAGTGATCTCTATTTCTCTCTCTTGGATCAGGCTTCAGGAGCGTGTGTCCAAATCCGAACCCTAAATTCAGAGACTGAAGAGTCTGTCTGGGATGAGAGTGCGATTGAGAATTGAGAGATCCAGCGCGGGAGGCACTACGCAGCTCCACATAACATAACCGAAAGGCTCTGTCTATTGGGCTTCTGTTTTGTCATTAAAAAAAAAAAAAAAAGCCCAAAGAGACTCAAATAAGGCCCTGCAGTTAAAGGACCTAGTGTCTTTCATTTTTATTCTTTTTTCAAGAATAAGTTCAGTATAGTTCGTTCAATAAAAATAAGTTTAGTTTATTTCAATTTAACAAAAATAAATTTAAAATTTTAACATATATAAGTTTAATCCTATAAAAATAAGTCTAGATTAATTCATTTCAATAAAAATAAATTGAAAAGAATAAGATTTAGATTGATTTCAGGGCCTACACCCTAGGTTACATAGACTTGAGTATGAGGTGTCGAACACGGGTATGGATCTGAATATCCGACTCTTCAAAACTCTAACTTTATGATAGGGACACTGTCCAAAAATTTAGACACGGATATGAGGACTCATGATTTTATATATGGAAGTTGCAATTTCAAGTTAATCTTCTTGGAATATTTCAATAGTTGTAAGGTTGTCAACTTGCCAAATGGTTGAAGTGTTGAACATTAAAGATCCATTCAAATTATAATGAAGGAAGAAAGAAAAAAATTACATATTTCTAATTTTTTCACCCTTGTTGCCTTGGAGTTTGGATAAGGATCCCATGTCCTATCCGCAGAGTGTCGTGTCTGACATAGGTACGGCAGGGCAAAACGGAGAGCCCAAATATCATAGCCTATACCTACTATTATTTACCTCATAATGATGTCCACCTTAGCATGTTTAGCTGAATTGTTGAAATCTTTAATACACATAGGTTTGAAATCTACTTATACTCATGTTTTTGAACCTTATAAGAGGGAAAATGTCATAAATATGTAGAAGACAGGCTCTCAATTTTATGTACAATTATGAATGTGTACAATAATAAATTATAGTTATGTCGTCCAATTTGTTTAAAGAAAACATGGAATTTTGGCGTCAAAAATTTTGATTAAAAAACTGTCATCAAAAAACTTCGATTCAATTATATTATATAGCATCTTTATTATTATTGAAAGACTTCACACCTTATGCTATAACAATTCAAAAGTGTGAATTTATTCAATATTTATGTTATATTAATTAGTCATAATTCAGATCAGAGAATCCAATGTTATAACATCAAGGGATGCCTCAACCTAACAATTAGCAATGTGGAAAAGGTTAAAAATTTAATCCCTTGAAAAAAGATAAACCTCCCCAACATGCATAAAAAGGTGGCCAAAGATTTACAAGAGTCTAGTGAGCAATTTGATTAAAAAAAGTTTGCAACACTAAAAAGTTGCTCGATTTCAAAGCTGTTGGTGTCATGAAGAATTGATTGTTAAAGACATTAGGGAGTCCCTCAAAGGAAAAACAAGTGAGTTTTCTAATTTTTTAATTTGACTTATTGTACATTTTTACTTCAAAGTCAGGCTTTTATTGTAGATTAGAGAATTTACTGTTAGATTTTTAATTATCAAGTGGCAGGATTTGATAAGTGACTACATGTTTACTTTTTTTTTCTCAGTTTTTTTGTCAATTACTTATAAAAACAATAATATGTACAAAGATATAATAAGAAACTCATACGAGTAAATAAATAGATATAACAAGAAATTCCAACAGAGATACGAGAAGATCCATCCCTATCGAGAAAACTCCAGAACCATAGCCATCGCCATCTATGTCGCCTCTGTCCTCCAGTGGCGAATCCCTTGAGCTATCGCCGGTGCGCCGCCTCCTAATCCTACCGAATTTGATGTTCCTTCCTCTTTCTCTGTATCTCCCCTTTAGTCTAAGTCTCTGTTCAACTTAGGGTTTGCTATTTTGTTTTTTCAATTCATAGGATTTCCATTACTCACTCTCCTTTTTCAGCCTTACCTTTGAAGTTTCCTCTAATTTGGTCATTACAACCCCCATTTACAAGTTCTTAGAGGCTCTCTTCTCATGGCTCGTCCGCCTAAATTCAACTTCACTGACCTTACTGAAGAACAATTCCAGGAGAATTTACTAGAGTGCTCTAAATAGGTATGAAAAATCAATCCAATATTTGTGTGTGGTTGTCCCTAAGAATGGGAACGAAGCAATGGTGATGGAGGACCTTGCAATCGCTATTAACCTAAATATCGCTGTTTGTTGGTTAAAATTGAAGGAATTTGAACTAGCTAAACGTCAGTGTGATGTAGTTATGAATCTTGATTGTTCCAATGTCAATGCTCGATTTCGAAGAGCAGAAGCTTTGGTGAATATGGGATTAAAGGAAGATGCCTATCAGGACCTTTTGGTAGCACTTAGATTTGACCCAAATAACGAGGAAATAAAACAAGAATTACGAAGAGTACAGGAGATGTGTAATGCTTCCAACAAGAAAGAACTTTTTAAGGAATTTGAGCCTGCTGTTAATAACATTGCTGAAAGCACCTCAAAGGAAGTTGCTCAGGCTGACTTTGATCCTCTGAACCTCTCTGACTCATCTATGTTTCAAGCAAGCTCCATGAAATCATTAGTCCTGAACTGGGTAAGCCTGTTGAGAATGCTAGAAAGGTGCTGCATTTTGATGAGAATATGATGTCTAAGCTTGCACTAGAAAGGGAAATGGAAATTTGTGTTTCTGAATGTCCAAACATGTTTTTGGACAACGAAAGTTGCGTGGAGGATACCAGTTCGCCACAACTTGAAGAAACTAAATCACATCTGGAAGAGAATAACTCCAGCAAAAGGACTAGAATGACAGTAGGTGAACTTGACAAAGTGGATGAATTGAGTATGGGAGGATGCTCAAGTATAGGGTCTAACATGGATTTGGACGAACAATCTATAAATTCATAACCAGAGGTAACTGGTATGTCAAAGGGGAACAGTCAGGATTATTCCATGCTCTCGGCATTTGTTTCAACTGGCATATCTACGACTAGAAATGTTGTATACGAACTTTTGGGCACTCCACAAGGAAGTGCTCATGAAAACTACTGCGCCTATCGGAAACAACCTACCGAAAGGTTGAATAGGGAAACATCATTGAGTTCTTTGATAAGCGCACGATATCATATCTGAAGATTCGCATTCATCGTAATGACCACTAAACTCAGATGAGCAATATCCTGGGCAGTGTTAACCAAGAGTATCCTACAACAAACTTTTTTCAATTCTCAGCCCAAAAATATGACACGCATATAGAGAGGGAAGTAATGTACAAGGAAGTCATTGCGGACCCGACAAAAAATGAGCATTCGTCAACCATCACAGGAGCCAACTATTAGCAAGAACATGTATGATCTTAAGTTATTTAATACTAACTCAATTGCATGGTACTGCGAAAATTGCAATCCCGGGAAACGCGTCAAGCACGGGAGATGCACTAGAGCTAACCAACTCAATTAAGGCAATTATACCAAAAGTCTATGCGACAAGAGGAAGGCTGTAATGTCATGGTTCGAAGATGTAACGTCGTTCAACAAAATACGAGTCGTTGGTCAAGAATGTGACAATGGGGGTTATACTAGAGGTTGTTATAATGTCCTTAGGTTCTCTAGGCATAACGATGCAGGTATGAATGTAAGTTGGTTAACTAATCCTATTGTATTATCTTCTTTTGTTCTTTAATATAATATGCATTACCTTACTGATAAAAAAAAAGATATATTGATATAAATAAATTGACTAGTAACAAACTAAACATATGTGAATTTCATCGTTCTATCCAGAAAGGGGGGGGGGGAATTTCATCGTGTACGCGAAAAAAAATTTTAAAAAGGAACAGCAGCAGCCCCTTTTGAACACGAAGGATGGGAACTAGGAACCATGGTCTTCTAGAAGGGATGAGAAGTCTCACATGGACATTGCTTCGTTTGACTTTTTTTTTTTTTTAAAATACAAAGCAGATGACAAATAAATATAAATAAATATAATAAATAAATAAAACCCAAAATCTGAAGTACGTCATTATTGATTCATTAAAGGCTAAATGTCAGTGTTCTAGATAATATCCCTTGAAGGTATGGATAATCAAGACTTTCCCTTTTCTTTTGATATATTAGCTTGAAGACCGTCCTACAGATGGGTGGATTTTTAATAATTGTTTATTCAAAAAAATTATGTTACTTTGCTTTAGAAATTACCTAATTCATATTTTTAAATGAAATATATAGTTATATATGATATTGTATCAACCTGTAAATTTTAAAAACAACATTGTTCTAGTTTATACCAAACTTTTAAAGATGTATTCTAAAATAAAAATATTATTTAAAAGTATATTGCCATAAATAGCACATAAAAAACCTAACATTACAAAAATTTATTCATATATATTATATTATGTAGAAGTTCATGTTCTTGTACATAAACACGATCTAAATTAAGTTTTAAAAATAATAAATAATTATGTTATTCTATTGTGCTCTTTATTCTTCTAAAATGCGTATTGAGATTTTTGAGGAATATATCTATAAACAATTAATAATATAGTTTAGATATTAAAATAGTTATGACTATAATGACGACACTCATTCAAATTACCAAGAGTATATAAAACCACTACAAAAACAAAATCGGGGAATAAAAGATTAAGAATTGAAAAAAGATGTTCAAAAATGTGAAGTTTTTAAAAAAAGGGACACAACCTAAGCATACAACAGAAGCTGGCAAATGTAAGAGAAAATGACTAGATGCAAGCTGAAAATCTAAAAGGAGGAATAAATTGTTTGGAATGAGGACAAAGTCAAATACCAAATAAGCTAGAAGTCATGTGGGTGGAGAATTCCTAATTTCTCTTAATTATCTCTTTTATTTTAGAAGAATGAAATGAAATGAAATGATATTGATTTCGTTTTATTGATTATAATTTGATGCACATTCATGATTTGTGAGTATTGATTTCATGTGCTTAACAATTCATTTGACCATTAAATGAACATTATGGATATATAAATAGTATAGTTAGTAAAGCCTTTAAAATTTGTTATTAAAGATTTTGGTTTCGAATCCTGCCAATTTAATGGGCACTCTATTCACTAGTACTTGTACCTCATATGCAAACAAAAAATAAATAGATGGACGTTCGTTTCTCTTTTAATCGCTCCAAACATCAAGAAACATCATCAATACCCATACAGCCAATTCAAGAGTATTCCAACGCTGTTTGTCTTTAAATAAAAGCATAAAATTTCAAGTCTGATAGATGGAAAAAAAAAAAAAAAAAAACCCTTACATTGTGAGAGTGCTGCCTCTTGTAGCTCAATAACTTGACTATAATAAACGAAGAATAAATGATCAAAAAATACACTATTTACACAATTAATTCATGCAAAATTACTTACGATAATGCCTCCTCCCATATATTATTACTATCTTCAAATTTATAATATTACATTCAACTAATTAAATTCACTTACTAATACCGTCGCTTGTGTCCTATGCATTTTTTATTAGTTATTATTAAGGTGGAGAAAAGGCTAAAGCTACAAAACTCCCTTATTTTTTTTACCGTAGACATTGTTCCATCATTGACGTAGTCATTTACGCTAGGATAACAAATGTTTGATGGATTGTATTACTCGACAGACCCCCCCAAAAAAAGACATTGTTCCGTCGTTGTATAGGTACATTATGTGATCCCAAAAAAATTAATTAATACCTATATTATAAAAACAATTCTTAATTGTTAACTATCCTTTTCTCGTTTCCATTAAGATTGTTTTCATCTAATTTTAATGTTAACGTTTGCAAAATTTGACCATTAATTTATCAAAGCATGTACATATTACTATGTGAAATTATTACCATCAAATTCATTTAACACGAGTTTATAATTCATATTTATATATCGATAAGAAAATTAACAGTTAATGCCCTCCCCAGAAGACTACCAAATATCAAATAGCACAAAACTTATAAAACCATAAGAGTAAAATAAAACACAACTGAAATATTTATGATATAATTGGTGCATCAGACAACTAAATCTCATAAATACTTAGATGATACTATTTTATATGATTATGTTTTAAACAATTATGCAATCAACCAATTTTGTTTTATTGATATTAAAAATTGAACAGTAGAAACACTATTGTACTCACCCAGATGTCGCCAATATATTAGAACCTATTTTCAGAGGTGGGTCAAAAACCCAACAAAAAAAACGAACGAATAAGAGCATGAAGGAATGAACACGGTGTCTTTTGTGAAGCTCTTAATTGGGGATGGCGGAACCCACTTTGTTGCTGTTGCTGGTGGGACCTTCATCAACGCCGTGAAAGGGGACAAGGTTGCTAACCTACTGCCGAATCCAAGGGCTCGAATTCTCATGTGCAGCGCTCGGTCTGATTTTAACAAAATCTCGTCAAAAGCAAACCAATAATCACATCTACTGTGCTAGATTAGCTTCTTAACGAATCAGATGCGTCCTTCATTTTCAAACATTAGGGCCCCGTATTTTTCCCACCCTGGATTCTTGTTGTTCACTCCATGGAAAATTTTAGGGTGTCAACTTCCGTCTGTTTCAGTAGGTAAAGATATCGTTAGCTGGATTATTTGGGTAACTATTGATGAAATTTTTGAAAGTAATTACTCCAATTTTGTCTTTATATGAGTACATGAGCATATGAAAAGTCTAAATTATGAAGAAGTAAAAAAGGAGAAAGTAAAGAAAAATTAAATTAGGTGGCAAAAATACATTATACTAGAATTAATGTCATTGTCATGCAAGGATTGAGGTAGACAATATGTCAATATTCAAAATTACAAATACTTAATGTAAGACGTTGCTTTCATTGTTGAAGTTTTCGTATTAGCTAAATAATTTTTTATTTGTTAATTTTTTTAGGTTTACGAATGTGTCACTTTTTCAACTTCTCAGCAATTGATTACGGAGAAGATGAATGGTATTCCGAAGTGTATAAAAAAAATAAAATAAATTATATGCAAGTTAAAAGTCAAAATGACATACATCTAGTTAGTACCTTAACCATTAAAGTCAAGACACTTGGCAAAAATATATGTAGTCACTCAATTTTAGATATATTTATATAGATAGATAGATTTATATAGATAGATAGTAGATAGTAGATAGATAGATCATATAGATTTTGTGATGGTGTGGCCATGAACACTAGTACTTTATTAAAATAATTACCTTTACACAAAAAGTTTAACTACTCAAAGCCTGACATTTGTGTAGGTAACAGTTAGCTCAACTAGTAAGGTCTTTGCAAGTTGTTACTATAGACCTAGGTTCGAATTTCACCTACATATATCAGTCACTGCACCATATTTGCATAAAGGGGGAAAAAAATCCTAGTATTTGTTCCTTAAGAAGGCTCATTGAAGCTCGCTCAATTCGTTGGCTCAACTCGTTTTATGCTCAGGCTTAGTATGTCAAAAACCGAGCCAACTAGTAAACTGGCCTAGCCAACCTACGCCCATGCCAACAAAGTGCAATTTTTGGGTAGTAAGGAACTTTAATTTATTGAATCTTCGTACGTTGATAGCTGTTTTTGCGACATTGTTTTATTTTCTTTTTCATCAACTTAAAAAAATATAAACAAGTGTTAACGTATTTACCAAAATTTTTATTTTTTAGTATTATTTTCTAATTTTACGGGTATTGGATTTTGTAAATTAGCCCTTAAACTTATAGAGCATTTTCAAATTTTTAGATTAAGTACAGAAAAAATTAGAGTAAGATTCCACATTTGTGTTTTATTCACGAAATTTTAGAAAAAGGTTTGAAATTTTCAAAAAAAAAAGTTATTTTTAGAGATACGAAAGACCAAGATCAACAATAATTTTTTAAAAAATAAAATGTTAGAGCAATGGCAATGGCAACAAGGTTTTTTTCAAGCCTTATTCTGCGCCATTTTTAATGGCCTTGTAACCGTCACTTTAATGGTCTTGTAACCACTACTTTAATGATCTTGTAACCATCCCTTTAATGGTCTCATAATAGCCACTTTAATGGCCTCATGCCTTTGTAACAGCTATATTCCCTCTATAAAATAGAGAGCTGAGCAGCATGCCTCCTCACCCTCAACACACACACTTCTCTCCTTTCTTCTTCTTCTCTGCCTTTCCGGGTTCATATACTGCATACTCCAAACTCTTGGCCTCGAAGTGCACGCGTTCAAGAGTGCTGAGTTAACCTTGGGGAGCAACCGGCTATATCGATTTGCACTGTCGAGCCGTAATTGCTTTCAAGACAGTGGTTTATCCATGACTCAGTTTATTCTGGCGATCTTCCAGCCATTGTTGTTCTCATTATTCCAACATAAAATTCCATAGAATGACTATCATAAATAGGAGAACAAGCCAATCTATCTCTATATATATATATATGGGGGTGTGTGTGTGTGTGTGTGTGTGTGTGTGTGTGTGTGTAAACACTACAAAAACGCGCTCGTTTAGATACGAAATTTTTCGTATCTAAATGATAGATTTTCTATCTAAATAGCATTTAGATACGAATAGAAACGAAAAAAGTTTCGTATCAAAAGGCACGGTCGCAGACCGAAATCGGTAACATAACTCGTTTTCGTTTCTATTAGATACGAAAATAGAAACGAAAAATATTTTCGTAGCTAATTGATACGAAACTTTTTCGTATCAAAACATCAATGTCTCGTATCTAATTGATACGAAATTAGATACGAAAACTTCTTCGAATCTAACAGAAACGCAAATTTTCGTATCAAACTGTGAAGTTTTCATTTCTGATTGATACGAACTTAGATACGAAAGTTTTTCGTATGTATTAGATACGAAGCTTTTCGTATCAAGATGTCAAAATAGCGTATCAAATTGATACGAAATTAGATACGAGGCATACATTTCGTATCAAATTGCATATCTTATGTGCGTAAATTGTTCTACGTTTTTCACCTGATATTTTTTGTTTCTAGCTGAACTTTTCATTTCAAATAATTGCAACAAGTGCTAAATTCCCAAATACATTTACATACACATAGATGCATCAATACATAAGAGCCCAACATGCATCATATATACCAACCAACCTCGATATTTACATTTACCTAAGGTATATTACAACTTGGCAACAAAATTCCAAGTATCGAGGACATGCAACCATCAAGCAATTGACATCCAAAAAATAAACCACGACCAAAGTAATGTTCGAGGTGTGTTCCAAAAAATACACCACCGCATGCCCATCTAAGAGTTATAAGTTGCAGCTATCAACATATATAGACATATACCAAGTTAGTTACTAATATAAGACTAAGGGTCAGGGAGAAGGGGAAATCTAAGAACTCGAGCTCCCAAAGCGAGACTCAATCCTAGCAATGGCATCTTTGGTTTGCTTAACTTCCTCCTTCATTCGAGTCAGCTCTTCTCTTATGGCATTGAGTTGCTCTTCTGATTTTTGCAAGTGACTCACAATCTGGGCATACATGGAGGGGGCGTAAGCTATGGGTGTGGAGGATGAGGATTGAGTAGACGGTCCCACTCTCTCGTAGTATGCTTGGGTTTGATTCCCAAGTCCATATACCAAACCTTTGTTGTTGACACCTCTAGCAGCTTGAAGAAAAAGTGCATCATCATTAACTTCGACCCCTGAATGTGAAGCATTAAACTTCAAACGTTGATACTCATCCTACAACGAAGAAAACTCAACAAGCAAGCATTAAGTTTCATAGTGCAATACCTTGTAAAAGCTATAAAAGAAGATGATGAAAAAGCCACCAAGGATGATGTCAATAAAGAGGAAGGCACCAACTTTAAGTTATCAAAGTCAATTTGTGTCAGTCAGGGATCGATAAGCCCATAGACGAGCAAGAAGAAATAGACTGATAGGGACAAGAACATAAAGAAAGAAGACATGGGCCTAGCATGTAGTACCTAAACAAGCAAGCAAAAGAGAAGCAGAAACGGACAGAGTTTCCCCTAAACAACCAAATCTTTACTAAAGACATGTTGATGCTTTGGGATATATTCTTTCTTCAATTCTGGGGCGAAATGGACAAAGTTTTCCCTAAAAATTGATCATTTTCCAAGCTTTAAGCCCTACATTAAATCCCCTGCATTGAATAGAAGCAGAAAAAATAACCAAATCAAGCTCAACGGCTATACATCGGAGACCACAACTCTACAGGCCATACGCCCGGAGTAAACCATTCAATGAAGCTCCATAGCAGAAAGGAAACAAAGAGTACAACTCAATAAAGATTTTTGAAATAATAACTTTCATTTTTACTGAACATAGGATGCCAACATTTATAAAATGTGTCGCTTTTTGAATGTATGGGAAGTGCAATTGACTTGGTGCTTACCCAAATAGATTTTGCCCTCTTGTCACAGAATACTTTCTCATTTCCTTTTTTT